>CAUYQG010140903.1:0-17241 GCA_963574415.1 Tarsius wallacei
ATTCCAGTTACTTGGAAGGCTGAGGCGGAAGGATCGCCAGAGCCCAGCAGGTCGAGGCTGCGGTGGCCGGGAGCGGCCACTGCACTCCAGTCTGGGCGACGGAGTGAGACTCCAACTCAAAAAAAAAAAAAAAAAAAAAAATGTCTTCTCTTAGTTCTACTAATGTTAAAGTATGAAGTGTCTAGTCATCCAGTCTTTCTAGAATATACACTGAATTTTAATCCAAACAGCACACCTTGTTATCTCAAGAGGTTCTTGAAGAAGTATGTATTTCTTTTAGTTGGTTTTTTCTTTTGGGGATACACAGCTCCCAGTCATTTTTTTCTAAGCTACTTCAATGGGATATTTTAAAAATATATGTATTATCTGCTTTCCAGTCTTCAATAACAGGATTGAGCCCATTGGCTTTTGGCTTTTTCCATAGGTCCCTCCCTCATGAACAATATATCCTACTTTCAGATTCCTTCTTTCACAAACTTTCCATTTATTCTTCCTCAGTCAGCTCCTATATTTTGTCTTGAGGGCCTCTCCTTGGCTTCAAGTCATCTGTCCCTTAAAACATTAGCTTTCTCAAAACCCACATTTACATCAAAAGAGGGCCTGCCTCTTTTGATAGTTTGACTTGATATACTTTCCTTCCATGGACTGCGGAGGCAGGAATTTTTACTATGGTCTTTAAACTATTAGAGTTGTCTGAGCAATTTGAAGGACATGAATATAATAATCCAGTGTTGATTCTTAGATTTTTCTAAATGAGGGGGAGAAGACTATTAGAAAGTTTTAATGAAATTGGAGAGAAGAAAATAGAGGGAAAGTAAAAAATGTGGGTAGTGTCCTTTTGCGATTGGAAAAACTTGGAATGAGAGGTAGCAATGAAAGAGTTTCTATAAGCTTTTTTTTTTAAAAAGCACTATACAGTGTACAATGTGTGTATGAGAATGAAATAGAATAAAACAGACATAGAATTACTTTTGGTTAAAAAATAAAGCTCTTTTGACCAGGTGCGGTGGCTCAGCCTGTAATCCCATACTTTGGGAGGCCAAGGCGAAAGGATTACCTGATCCCAGGATGAGACCTCGTCTGTACAATAAATCACAAAAACTAGCTGGGCGTGGTGGCGTGCGCCTGTAGTTCTAACCACTTGGAAGGCTGAAGCGGCAGGATCACTTGAGCCCAGCAGGTCAAGGCTGTGGTAGCCGTGAGCATGCCACTGCACTCCAGTCTGGGCGACAAGAGTGAGACTCCAATTCCAAAAATACATACATATACATAAACAAATAAATGAAGCTATTTTAAGGGGAGTTAAGAGTACTTCAACTTTATCAATAACGATAGGTGAGAAGAAAAGCGACTACAAGAGCCAAGCTCAATTCTGCCATCTACTGCCCAACAGCAGAAACCATGCCTGATGAAGACCCGAGTCTACTCCAGCAAGGTCATTGTGAGGGCACTATCATGCATTTAGGGAAAGATGGGATGAAAGCCACTGAGATTTTACCCCAGAGACGCAACAAGGCTTCTATCAGTAAATAACAGGTGCTGGATTTGGCTTGACCCAGTGAATAACTAAATCAAGTCTGGGTTTCTAATGCCATGTTTATAAAACTAATTATAGTCCACCTCTTTTTAAAGCTTCAGCATATTGGAGTAAAAGCTCAATTCATGTAGCCCCTTAGAAGGCTCAGCAACATTGTGGAAAGACAGCTTCACCTACTTTAGTTTCCACAGTATCTTTTGGACTTGAAAGTCACAAACTTTTTATTACTCTTCAAGGGACAATGGATCTTTAGATGTTGGAGTAGGAAGCTAGGAACATCATTCTAGGTTTCCTGTGCTCTACTCTTCTTAAACAATGTTGTCATTAAAGGACAGAATTATAGAGAACATAATTTGAAAGATGTAAAATTTCATCTCTCTGAAAAAAATGATTTTCATATTAAATTTTTCCTTCAGTCTTACTTTGACAACAAAAACTCATAGCATTTTATATTTGTAGTAAGCAATAATAGCTCCTATTTTAATATGAGATAAAGGTCAAAGGATCACTTTTTTTTGTTTGTTTGTTTGAGTTGGAGTCTCACTCTGTCGCCCAGACTGGAGTGCAGTGGCCGCTCCCGGCAACCACAGCCTCCACCTGCTGGGCTCCGGCGATCCTTCCGCCTCAGTCTTCCAAGTAGCTGGAACTACAGGCGCCCGTTACCATGCCAGCTAGTTTTTGATTTATTGTAGAGATGAGGTCTTGCCAAGTTGCCCAGGCGGGTCTTGAACCCGCGGGCTCAGGCAATCCACTCACTTCAGCCTCCCAAGGCGCGGGATTACAGGCTGAGCCACCAAGCCTGGCTGGGATCACATTTTTTATTTCTGACTCTAAATTCCTAGTTCTGATAGTGAAAAGGAATACTGATAAACTTTAGCCTGGTAATTGTGCAGTTGTCATGTGTTGATGTTCTCTTGTTAGTTGCCTAATTTTTTTTTTGAGTTGGAGTCTCACTTTCTCACCCATGCTGGAATGCAGTGGCACTCTCATGGCCACCGCAGCCTCGACCTGCTGGGCTTAGGTGATCCTTCCGCCTCAGCCTTCTAAGTAACTGGAACTACAGGCATGTGCCACCATGCCCAGCTGATTTTTCTTGATTTATTGTAGAGATGAAGTCTTGCCAAGATGCCCAGGCTGGTCTCGAACCCGTGGGCTCAGGTAGTCCTCTCACCTCGGCCTCACAAAGTGCTGAAATTATAGGCATGAGCCACTGCACCTGGTCCAAGACCCATCTCTTAAAAAAAAAGGAAGGAAAAGAAAAGAAAAGAAGGTTGGAGAAGTAGTTATTAAGAGCTGTTAGTCAAGAAAGTATGGGTCCGACTTTCGGCTCTATTTATTGCTCATGAAATGCTTAACCTTGCCAAGCTTCAGTGTCCTTCTCTGGAAAAACCTCTCCTATAGAATTACTAGGAGAATTGAGTGAGATAACATATGTAAAGAATTTCAAATAGTGCTGGCACAAATTAGTCTCCAACAAATAATAATGATTGTTGGTATTTTTATAATCAGCTGGACTACCACTTTTGACAGTACATCCATAATTCTATACTTTTTGTGATACTTTATGATTTTTTAAAAATTTTGCTATTATTGGCTTGTTTCATTTCATGTAATCCTCACGTGTACCTCTGAGATAAGTACATATAATTATCTCTCCATTTTATAGATAAAGCAGTTGAAACTGAAAGAAGTCAAGCGGCTTGCCAAAGAGTCTACAGCTGGCTAGGTAGCTGCAATAAGACCCTGGTATTCATACCTAGGTCTTCCTCTTTTTGTTGCTGTTGCTTATATTAGAGTTGTGGGGTACATGTGGGAATTTGCTACACGTGTAAATTGTGTGAAGGCGAGGTTGGGGCTTCCAGCGAGTCCTCTTACCCCAGTAGTGGACATAGCACCCAATGGGTTGTTGTGTGCCTCTTCTCACCCCCTCCTTTAGCAGTGCCCAGCGTCTGTTTTCCTCGCTTTGTGCCAAACGGCCCAGTGTTTAGTGCCCACTTATGAGTGAGAACATACAGTATTCAGTTTTTCATTTCTGTTTTTGCTGTTGTGAATAATGTTGCGATAAACATATGTGTGTAGGTGTCACTTTGGTAGAGATTTATGCTCCTCCAAGTATATTCCCAGGAGTGGGATTGCTAGGTCGAATGGCAGTTCTTGAAGAAAATGCCTAACTGCTCTCCACAAAGGTTGAACTAGCTTACATTCTCACCAACACTGCAAAAAGTTTCCCTTTTCTCTGCAGCCTTGCCATCACCTGTTTCTTTTTTTATTTTCTATTTTTGAGTTGAAGTCTTACTCCGTCGCCCCAACCGGAGTGCAGTGGCATGCTCCTGGCCACCACAGCCTCGACCTACTGGGCTCCGGCGATCCTTTCGCCTCAGCCTTCCAAGTAGCTGGAACTGCAGGCGCGTGCTACCACACCCGGCTAATTTTTTGGTTTATTGTGGAGACGAGGTCTCGCCAATTCCCCGGGCTGGTCTCGAACCCGTGGACTCAGGCAATCCACTCGCCTTGGCCTCCCAAAGTGCTGGGATTACAGGCTGAGCCACCGAGCCTGGCCAACACCGGTTTCTTTTAAGTTTTCATGATAACCATCTTGAACCGTGTGAAGTGGTATCTTGTACTTTTGATTTGCATTTCTCTGATGATCAGTGAAACCGAGCATTTCTTCAGATGTTTGTTGGCTGCTTGTATGTCTTCCTTTGAGAAGTGTCTGTTCATGTTCTTTGCCCGCTTTTTAATGGGGTTATTATTTGTTTTTTTTCCTGTCAATTTATTCGAGTTTTTATAGATCCTGGATGTTAAGCCTTTGTCAGATGCATAGCTTGAAAATATTTTTTTCCCATTCTGTGGGTTGTCTCTTTATTCTGTTGATGGTTTCTTTTGCTGTGCAAAGTTTTGCACTGGGCGCTGTGGCTCACACTTATAATCCTAGCACTTTGAGAGATGAAGGTGACATGATTGCCTGAGCCCAGGGGTTAGAGACCAGCCTGGGCAACATGGCGAGACCTCCTATCTAGAATAAATTGTGGTATGCACATGTAGTTCCAGCTACTTGGAAGGCTGAGTTGAAAGGATCACCTGAACCCTGCAGGTTGAGGCTGCAGTGGCCATGAGCATGCCATTGCACTCCAACCTGAGTGATAGAGTGAGACTCCAATTCAAAAAAAGTCAAACAAAAACAAAAACAAACACTTTTTAGTTTGATAAGGTCCCACCAATTTTAGATTTTGCTACATTGGCTTTTGAGAACTCGGCCATAAATTCATTGTCTACTCTGCTGTCCAGTAGGGTGTTCCCTAGGTTTTCATTTAAGATTCTTATACTTTGAGGTGTCACATTTAAATTCTTGATCATTTTGAGTTAATTTTTGTATATGGTGATAGTGGTCCAGTTTCATTTTTTTGCATGCATTAGCCAGTTTTCCCAGCACCATTTGCTAAATATGGTTTCCTTTTTCTAATGTTTGTTTTTGATGGCTTTGTCAAAGATGAGTCACTTGTAGATCTGTGGTTTTATTTCCAGATTCTCTGTCCTGTTCCATTGGTCTATGTGTCTATTTCTGTACCAGTACCATGCTGTCTTGGTGACTGTAGCCTTGTAGTAAAGTTTGAAGTCTGGAGGTGTGATGCCTCCAGCTTTGTCTTTTTTTTGCTAAGGATTTCTTTAGCTATTGGCCTGTTTTTTACTTTCATATAAATTTCTGCATTGTCTTTTTTAGGTCTGCGAAAAATGATGCTGGTAGTTTGATAGGATTTTTTTTTTTTTCGAGTTGAAGTCTCACTCTCTCTCCCAAGCTGTAGGGCAGTGGCACACTCCCAGCCACCGCAGCGTCTACCTGCAGAGTTCAGGCAATCCTTCCACCTCACTCAGCCTTCCAAGTAGCTGGAGCTACAGGCACACACCACCTTGCCAGACTAAACAGGAATTGTTGAATGGACATCTTGATGATATTGATTTTTCTAATCCATGGGCATGGAATGCTCTTCCATTTTTTTGTGTTGTTTCTGTTTTTTTGAGTAGTGTTTAGTAGTTCTCATTGTAAAGATCTTTCACCTCTTTGCTTAGAAGAATGCTGAGGTATTTTTTGTGCGTATGTGGCAATTGTGGATGGGATTGTTTTTTATTTTGTTCTCAGCCTACTTGCTATTGGCATATAGAAATGCAACTGGTTTTTGCACTTGATTTTGTATTCTGAGACTTTACCTACATTGTTTATCAATGCAAAGAGGTTTTTGACAGATTCTAGGCATAAAATGATATAACCTGCAAAGAGGAATAACTTAACTTCCTCTTTTTCCTATTTGGATACCCCTAATTTTTTTCTCCTGCCTGATTGCTCCAGTTAGGACTTCTAATACAGTGCTAAATCGAGGGGATAAGAGTGAGCATCCTTGTCTTATTCCGATTTGTAGGGACAACGCTTCCAGCTTCTGCTTGTTAAATATGATGTTGGCTACAGGTTTGTCATAGATGGCTCTTATTGTTTTGAGGAATGCTCCTTGGATACCTAGGTGTTTGAGGGTTTTATTGGATTTTATTGAACGCTTTCTCTGCATCTGTTGAGATAATCATGTGGTTCTTGGTTTTATACCTGTTTATAAGGTGGATTATGTTTATTTATTTTCTTATGTTGAGTCATCCTTGCATCCTGGAAATGAAGCCCAACTGGTTATAGTTATGATAGATGATCCTTGAAATGTGCTGTTGGATGTGATTTGCTGGAATCTTGCTGAGAATTTTTGCGTTTATGTTTATTAGGGAAATTGAACTGAGTTTTCTTTCATTGTTAGATCTTTATAATTTTGGGGATCAGAATGATATTGGCTTACAGGATGAGCTATGGAGAATTTCTTCCTTTTCAATTGTTTATAATACTTTCAACAGGATTGGTAGCAGCTCTTCCTTGTGTGTCCTGTAGAATTCAGCTGAGGAACCATCTGGCTTAGGGCTGTTTTTTGTGGGGAAGATTCTTATCATTGAGTTGATTTCTTGGATTGTTACTGGTCTGTTTAGGATTTCAATTTCATCATGTTTCAATCTGGGGGGAGTGCGGTATGTGATACCAGGAATTCCTCCATTTCCTCTCGACTCTTTTTCTTTCGTCGTTCCTTCCTGCCTTCTTTCTTTCTTTCTTTCTTTTTTTTTCTTTCTTTCTTTTTTAAGTTGGAGTCTCACTCCGTCACCCAGGCTGGAATGTAGTGGCACGCTCACAGTTACCACAGCGTTGACCTGCTGGGCTCCAGCAATCCTTCTGCCTCAGCCTTCCAAGTAGCCAGAACTACAGGTGCACACTACCACACCCAGTTAATTTTTGAGCTATTTTAGAGACAAGGTCTCTCTAAGTTGCCCGGGCTGGTCTTGAACGCATTGGCTCAGGCAATCCACTCACCTTTGCCTCCCAAAGTGCTGGGATTATAGCCTGAGCCAACAAGCCCAGCCAGATAATTGTGTTTATTCAAATTTTTACTCTTTTTTGTTGTTGTTGTTGTTAATCTGGTCAGGGTCTGTCAATCTTATTTATCCTTTCAAAGAATGAGCTGTTCATCTCATTGATCCTTTGTACGATTTTCTTGGTATCTATTTCACTTAGTTGTGAATTTAGTTTAATGTTTTCTCTCTTTTTTTGAGTTGGGGTGTCTGTTGCCCAGGCTAGAGTACAGTGGCACGCTCACAGCCACCACAACCTTGACCTGTTGGACTCAGGTGATCCTTCTACTTCAGCCTTCCAAGTAGCTGGAAATGCAGGCACGTACCATTGGCTAATTTTTTTTTTTTAATTATTGTAGTGATGAAGTCTCACCAAGTCACTCAGGCATTTCACCAATTTGCCCAGGTTGGTCTCGAACCCATGCGCTCAGGCAGTCCTTTCGTCTCCACCCCCCACCAAGGTGCTGGGATTACAGCTGTGAGCCACCATGCCCAGCTAATTTAATGATTTTTTTGAGTCGGAGTCTCACTGTCACCCAGGCTGGAGCGCAATGGCATGCTCACAGCCACTATAGCCTCAACCTGCTGGGCTCAGGCAATTCTTCTGCCTCAGACTTCCAAGTAGCTGGAACTACAGGCATGCATCATCACACCCAGCTAAATCATCTTGATTTAGTGCAGAGATGAAGTCTTGCCTGGTTGCCCAAGCAGGTCTCGAACCCATGGGCTCAGGAAATCCTCTCACCTCAGCCTCCCAAAGTGGTAGAATTATAGGCATGAGCCAATGCACCCGGCCCTAATGATTTCAATTGTTCTATTAACTCTGGGATAGAATTGCTCTTGTCTTTCCAGCTCCTTGAGGTACCACATTAGACTGTTTACTTGAGATCCTCCGATTTTCTTGACATGTGTATGGAATGTTGTAAACTTTCTTCTTAGCACCACTTTCATGGTATCCCAGTGATTTTGATAGGTTTTGTATTTGTTTTCATTGTTTCTAGATATTTTTATTTCTGTCATTTGGAAGCATGTTGCTTAATTTCTATGTATTTGTGTGTTTTGAGGGTTCATATTGGTGATGATGTTTATTTTTATTCCACTGTGGTCTGAGAAAATGCTTAGTATCATTTCAGCTTTTTTAACTTTGTTCACACTTGGTTTATGTCTGAGTTATGTGACAGATCTTGGAATATATTCCATGTGCTGATGAGAAGAAAGCATGTCCAATGATCATTGGGTGAAGTATTCTGTAGAAGTCTATTAGATTCAATTGGTCGAATGTTGGGTTAAGGTTCCAGATTTCCTTATTAGTTTTGTGCCTTGATAATCTGTCTAAGGCATTTAGCTAGGTCATCTAATGCTACAGCAGCTGCTCTGAAGAGCAAATATTGGACAATTTAAATGTCTGATTTTGCTCAAGCTGGTCTTGGTGAGAAACATTCTAAACCTGATTAATTTTCTGTCCTTCATATATTCTGAGGCAAAGAGTTTCAGTTTCTAAGAAATAATTGGCTGCCAGGTGTGGTGGCTCACACCCATAATCCCTGAACTTTGGGAGGCCAAGATGAAAGGATTACCTGAGTCCATGGGTTCGAGCCCAGCCTGGGCAATTTGATGAGACCTCATCTCTACAATAAATCAAAAAATTAGCCAGGCGTGGTGACGCATGCTTGTAGTTCCAGCTACTTGGAAGGCTGAAGTGCAAGGATCACCTGAGCTCAGCAGGTCGAGGCTGTGGTGGCTGTGAGCATGCCACTACACTTCAGCCTGGGTGACAGAGTGAGACTCCAACACAAAAAAAAAACAAAAAAACAAAAGCAAACAAACAAACAAAAGAAATAATTGGCTTATAATAATCTACTATCCAAATGTGTAAATCAGTATATGAATTCATTTCTACATTTAGGTTGACTTCTAAGCATTTAACAAAGGTTTGGTAGGCCAAAGTGTAGATTGTTGATTAGCCAAAAAGTACAGAATGAAATCATGGGACAGGGAGACAGGAAACTGTATTCTCATGGTGATTCCATCCTCTGTGGGGGTCTTCAAACTGGTTGGCTGTTTTGCTAGAATTCACGATCTAAAAAACATCTGAAGCAATTCTTAAACAAAAGTCTTATGATGCTAATGTTAGAGATCCTGTCTGTAAGAACAATAGGATTCAAATAAGTTCTTAAACAGTTTTATGATCTTAATGTCAGAAATCCTACCTATAGAAACAGTAGACATGCAAATGGTCAGTATCTAGTACTATGTGACTTTTAGCTGCAAGGAAATGGGCCAAAGGGCAACCCAATTAACACTTCATTATGGCTATATTTCTGTCCAGAATCTGACATGCAATTCTTGTCGACACTGTGGAATTAGTTTCACTCTTCCCTCTGCACTACCCAGAAGTACCATGTTCTCTCACACCACCACACCTTCTTCCTTCCACACTCCTCCTTCTCCAACATATGAGTCAAGGCCCTACTCAGACATTCTTCCTCTCTAAGTCTCGCATTTATCAATCTCCATCTCAAGACAAATTACTTTCTCATCCAGTTTTCTATGGTAGCTGAAGGAAATAAAAATATTTTGCCTCAAAGTATATTTCTTTGACATGTTTTGAGATGGTTGTTGGAGGGCCAGCCAACAGAAGTGGCCCTGCAAAGCTGTCTTTTGTGTGAGAAATTTGTATTTGTAGAGAAACTGCATTAATGTAGCCAGGCCTTCTCTTGTCCCGATCCAGGAAAGATGAACTGAGTCTGATACCTTTAAAAATCTGAAAGAAGACATTTGCCATCTATTCTCTTTAAGGGATGCTACTTGTGAGGTTTCATCTATATAACAAGACCACCTTTAGTTGCCAAGCCTCTTTTCTCCCTCCCATAACCTATCTTGCCACTAAAGTCTGATTTATCACCATGCTTGGAGCTCCCATTCTTTCTGTCACCTCAAAATGATATATAAGTAAGCCATCTGTGGTTCCAGCTACTTGGAAGTCTAAGGTGAAAGGATCACCTGAGCCCAGCAGGTCGAGGCCGCGGTGACCATGAGAGTGTCACTGCACTCCAGCCTGGGCAACAGAGTGAGACTCAGACTCAATTTAAAAAAGATATATAAGTTTCTGCACCCCGCTGAAGGGTTGAGGCTTCATTCTGAAGGCTCCCATGTCATGTAAAACTATGATCAAATAAGTCTCTTCTTTTTTTTTGTTTTGAGTTTCAAGTAGCTGGAACTACAGGCACACGCTACCACACCCAGCTAACTTTTTTATTTGTTGTAGAGATGAGGTCTCACCAAGTTGCCTGGGCTGGTCTTGAACCCACGGGCTCAGGCAATCCACTTGCCTTGGCCTCCCAAAGTTCTGGGATTACAGGTTGAGCCACTGAGCCCAGCCTTGTCTCTCCTTTTAATCTACCTTTTGTGGGTTGACTTTTCAGCAAACTTTCTGAGGGTGATCCCCTTCACCCCTATACAGATTACCCCCATGCCACTCTACTGCACTTAAATTCTATCATCAATGTTTGTTTTTGCATCTAAATTCTCCACTAGACCGAGGACTCCTTGAAGGCAAAATCTTATACTATTTAACTTTAGTGCTCTGGTGCCTGGAGTGCAATCATTTGATCTATGAAATATATTGGGTTTTTAAAGCTGCAGATTGCAAGCTAAATTTAATTAATATTCCTCCTTAGACGTCTAAAAAAACCCAGATCTTCACAAATCTCAGAAGTTCCCATATACTGGCAAGAACCGATCTGAGGGCAGATGCATTATCAAGAAATAGAGATGATATCACACACTGATGGGGAACTGAAATTGAAAAACTTAATTCACTTATAAATTACATTCTAGGCCAAGAGCGGTAGCTCTCACCTGTAACCCCAACACATTGGGAGGTGGAGGAAAGAAGATTGCCTGAGTCCAGGGATTCAAGACCAGCCTGAGCAACTTGGCGAGACCTCATCTCTACAATAAATCAAGAAAAATTAGCCGGGCTTCGTTACATATGCCTGTAGTTCCAGCTACTTGGAATACTGAGACTGAAGGATCACCCAAGCCCAGCAGGTTGAGGATGCAGTGGCCGTGAGCATGCCATTGCACTCCAACCTGGGTGACAGAGTGAGACTCCAACTCAATAAATAAATAAATAAATAAATAAATAACATTCCCCCAAAGCAAAATATTTCCATTCATATTTTTAGCAAGTAATAATAAGTTCTTAAATAAATCAAGATACACCATGTAGTTAATATTTTGTCTTTTGATCAGTTTGATCACCGTATAACTTTGAACTGAAGGAATTATCAAAATGTTGTTGTTCTCAAGTCTCAAACAATTGTTTGTGTATCTATTAAATAGATTTCAGGACCATAAATCAAATATTGGAATTGTGTGGGTAGTGTAGTTCACAGAAGAAAACATGGTATCCAGTGTTAGAGTATGGACTTTTCAGGTACGATGACATAAGGAAAATCTTTTAGGCAGCCTACAGGAGCTTAGAATTTTTACTTTTACTTTTCCTCCAATTGAGGCAAGGGTCCTTCTAAAACAGAGAAATAAGGGCCTTTCCAGAATAGAAAAAAGGATGTGTTAAGAGAGAAAGGAATGTGGTATAGGTCATAGTGCGCATGTGTAACCCTGCTGCAACCTTGAGCTATAAAATACCCAATCAAAATGCATATTGCCGATGTTGCCTTATAAGGGGGACAAAGAAACTAGAATATAAAGAAAGGGAAGCAGAAAGTATATACGGCAATGCCCCCTTGCGGGGCTCAGCCTTTGCATGTAAATCCGCTGAGCCGGTGCAGGCACGGATAAACACTGCTTCCTGGCAAAGCCTCAGTGTCCCATCTCTCTCTGTGAAAAATCCTGCCACACAATCATGGTGAATGAGTTGTTCTTTTTGCCATTTTTGTTTAAACTTCTTAATTTTTTGCAAACTTTCAATATACTATTTACCACCCCTAAATCTGAAGTATATCTGCTCCTATTCTTGAAACTGCAAGTTTTTTCTCCATTGTTCTCTTTTTGTTTTGAGTTATTAACCTAGGTGTTCATAAATTCATTTGGTGTTTACCAACGCATTTTCATGAAGATTTAATTTTAAGAGCTTTGTAAGCATATTCCATCTCCAAAATAACAGCACACCCATGTCTGTCTATTGGGTCAGTTGTGTTTCTAAAAGAAATATGTTATTTCATGGCAGCTTTTTTGGGTTAAAATTTTGGTTGTCACCATGAAATGAAAGGTAATGGGAAAAGGTGGGGGAGAACTAGAAAATAGTTGGGAAGAAGAATCACAGGCTATCACGTACTTGAAAGGAATAATCCTTAAGATTCAAAACCTTCACAACTCATTTTGTCCCTGTGCTCCCTAGTGAAAACAGTCTGTGTGAAGCAGAACCAAGCACATGAAGCTCATAAATAGCTTGCATTCTTAGGCTGGAGAGCAGCCAGTTACCCTGGGACCAAATTCCTGTTTACTTTGTAGTGAATGTGGGAGACAAGCTGCCTGCCAGTAGCTGTTAAGGCAGTAAAAACACAGCCAGAGGCTATCATAAGGAGGAAATCACAGAGCAAGTTAATTTGTGAACTTCAAGGACAGAGATTAAATATTGTGCAGTGAAGTTCAAATGGCAGCCTTGTCTGAAAGCAGAAGAATCCAGGCTGAGAAGCACTTTTACGAGCTTGATGCAATATTTACAAAATGATTGACACATAATCATTTTCCTACTTGCTTTTTTTTGTGATGAATATCCTTCAAAATTTTCTTCCAAAAAGGTTATTTATTCTGTTTGGGAAAGGGCACATTTGTTTCATTCTGATTCTCCCCTCTGATATGTGTGGTACAGAAAGAATTAAAGCCAAAGGATAATATTTGGGGTAAAATTCCGAGAACCTCAGATGCAATTTGGGAACTAGGGTATCTCATTATGCACTGTTGTTTATAGAGCTGCTGTGTGCAGTTTATCAGGGACTTGAGACTACTCTGAGATCTCACTGGCATTCAGAACTTGAGGGAAAAAATAGAACTGCCCAATCTACTAACTTGTCTATACCCCCAAAGAGTGTACCATACTATCATACTCCACAGAGGGAAGAGCGTATCCTTAAATTCTAGGAACACAGTAACCACAGCTTTACTGTGTATGGGCCAAGGCCCATAAAGGTTTGCTGAAAAATCATTTACATGAGGCAAGATTAACAGGAGAAAAGCCCTACAAGTTTACCTAGCATATATACCCAGGAGTCTTCAGAACGAAGACCCACCCAACAATAAGGTACAGAAGTGTTTTTACTGTTAGGGTACTGGACAGGCTGAGGGAAAATGGATGGAGCAAGGGGCATAGCACCGCCAGGGCCGGCAAGCCGGAAGTGCCACACTGGGAACCCAGAGATCAGAGTAGATGCAAAGAATTGCGACACACAAAAAGGTTAAGAAGGAAAAGTTTACTAAAAAGTAGATTAGAGAGAGAAAGAGAGGGAAGAGAGAAGATTCACCTCCCCAAGGTGGGGGGGGACCAAAGCCAGAAAGCATGGCGACAGCCATAGCTCAAAGAGCACATGGCTACACCAGAGTCTAGCAAGGCAATGGCCGCTGGTTGCTTGTGGTTGAGTCCTTTTAACCATTCCCCTTGATGGGGGAAGATCATTAGGGTGATTGGGTGGTGGTCTGCTTCCACGTCATCACAAAGGGGCAGGCAAGTGCAGGTACTGATGATGTCAGGTGTTGGACAGCAGGCTGATGATTGCTGCCATGGTGGGGCTTATCTGTGTCATGTAGTTCACAGAGGGCTGATTAGGTTAACCCTAGTGGGGGGAGGATTCCTGCAAGAGACTTGTTAGACATTTGCAATTCACAGACGCAGACATTTGCAACTCACAAATTCCTTGACCAAAGGTGGGGTGGTCTTATTACCACTTTTATGACTTTGGTCAGCCCAAGGGTGATCTTTGATCTTTGGTCTTGACAAGGAACCTAAAAGTTTACTAGAGAGTATTATGCTAAACCATGAATGATTAGGTTGTCCTGGTTTTGCATCTGCAGGAGATTTGCCGAGGGGGATGGGACAGGCTGCTGCTTGTTCTGTAGTAGAATGCCTGAATGCTTTCTAATGGTTTTGCTGAGGCAAAAAGACTAAAATAAGCTAAATTTCTTCTAGGTTTCTATAGGTACCTTTCATGTACCATCTTGGGATTGTAGAAAGAATGTTGTAAAACAGGCTATGGGAGTGGGGAGAAGAGGAATTCAATGGAGGGACAAGAATTACAAGGGAGAATGATTGGATCAGGAATAGAAATAAACTTGCAGATGGTTCTCTGTGGAACGTAAATGATCTTTGGAGGCAGTCATTATCTTGAAAAAGGATCTGTTCAGGTATGGCTAACATTTTTGTTTGTCTTTCCAGTAATGGATAGTGAAGTATAGGGAGGGGAAGAAAACTGTTTTTCCACTTGATGGTTCCGGATTTTAGGCAGATAAAGGAATTTCAGCTTCTTTGGGAGAGATCTTGAGGCTTCTTGAGCTCAGCATATCAAAATGCCATACTCTTTTTTTTTTTTTTGAGTCGGACTCACTCTGTTGTCCAGGCTGGAGTGCAGTGATTGATTGATTGATTGATTGAAGAGAGGAGATCTTGCCATGTTGCCTAGGCTAGTCTTGAACTCGTGGCTCAGGCAGTCCTCTCCTCAGCCTTCCAAAGTGCTGAGATCACAGGCGTGAGCCACCACAACTGGCTAAAATGTCGTACTTTGTTATCAGTTTCTTAGCCCCAATGGCTAGAACTTCCTTAGGTCCCATGTTGTGAGTTTTACAGTTGTTTGGATATAGGGTTTATAAGGAAAAACCGATGGACGGAGTGTAACACTGGGGCTCAGAAAAGCGATAACCCAAATATTGGTGCTCTGGCATGCTGAGAGTCCTCAGAAGCTGCCCCCAAATCAGGGTCCTTCTAACCTTGCCTTGTCTCATCCCTACCTACCCACAAGAGCAGGGAAGACACTGTCTGGAATTTCCTTGTGAGATCAAGAGAGCTTCTTTCCAAAAGAAACACAATTGCCTTCCTCCTTTCCCTAAAATCTCATTATCTGTTAAAAAAAAAAAAGACTGAGGAATGCAACCACACCTGGATGGAGTTTTTTTGTTGTTGTTGCTGTTGTTTTTACAAGATAATGCCTGTCTCTAGGGCTCATTTAAATTAAATTAAATTCCAAAGAGAGTCATTTGCAAGTTAATTTTGGTTCATTGTTCTTCCTAAGAATCATTTGCTGGCACTCAAAGGAATTGTCTACATGCCTCATCTCTTCCCTTCCCTATGAAAAAGGGTATATAAGCTTCTGCATCTTGTTGGATTACTAGGTAATCATTCTCCTTTGGTTTGCCAGTACTGTGCATGTTAAAATAAAAGTTTGCGAGGTAGCTCTGAAGTAAAAATAAGAATCGCAGCACTTTGGGAGGCTGAGGTGAGAGGATTGCCTGAGCCCATGGGTTCGAGACCAGCCTAGGCAACTTGGTGAGACCCCCCATCTTCACAATAAATCAAACAATTAGCCAGACGTGGTGGCGTGTGCCTGTAGCTCCAGCTACTTGGAAGGCTGAGGCGGAAGAATTGCCTGAACCCAGCAGGTCGAGGCTGTGGTGGCCGGGAGCGTGCCACTGCCCTCCAGCCTGGGTGACAGAGTGAAATTCCTACTCAAAAAAAAAAAAAGTTTGCCTTTTGCCAGTTGATTTTTAGTTGAAGTTTTCCCCTGGCCCCAACAATAGGATGAGCCAGTATTAAGCTGATTTCCTATGCCATAGCTAAACATATTATATTGAGGTGGCTATACAATGGGAAATCGACATACACTTACCACATATCCCATTTTGGAAGACCCTAGGGCTACTTTTTCAGTCTTTTATCGAGAACATGATAAATAGCTTGTCAGGTTCAGAACCCAGAAGCTTTATCCATTAATACTTTAAAAATCTAGTCAGATGGAATGTGTGCACTGGTACTGGGAGAACTGGGTGCCTGGGAAAGATGAGCGTAGTAGCTCACTAACAGGACAAATATTCGACCAATGATAAAGCTTAAGGCTTTAGGAAGAAGCAGTGTTTTTTTTTTCTTTTTCTTTTGAGTCAGTGTCTCACTCTGTCACCCAGACTGGAATGCAGTAGCATGCTCACGACCACTGCAGCCTCGATATGCCGGGCTCAGGTGATCCTTCCACCTCAGCCTTCCAAGTAGTTGAAACTACAGATGCGTGCCACCACGCCTGGCTAACTTTATTGATTTATTACAGAGACAAGGTCTCGCCATGTTGTGCTGGCTGATCTCGAACCCGTGGGCTCAGGCAATCCTTTCGCCTCCACTTCTCAAAGTGCTGGAATTAAAGGCATGAGCCACCACACCCGGCCAAGAAGCAGTCTTTTAAGGCATCATTGTCATCATTTTGCATTTGGAAAATGCAAATGAACATGCTATTTTTTAAAATCCTTTAGTTCAAATATTATTTCCCTTCTTGGAGATAATACTCTAATGAAGACATTGCATATTTCAAATGGAAATAAGCCAACCCTCAATCTTTCAAAGGAGGTATAAAAAGGTTTGTTTCCTTTCCTTAGTGTGGGCAAAAGAAAATCTTCAAGATATGGAGGTAGAAGTGAGATATTACTTCTACCTCTATATTCTGAAATATTCTGAGTATCACAGTATTCAGAATATTTCAACTAAAAGTTTAGAAATGGAAAAAGTGACATGGTTAACCACCCACAGAAGGAGTCATTATCCAAAATATGTTTAAAGAGCTAACGTGGCTTCAATACCGATGACCTAAATCCAACAAATCTGATGAGCTTGTGAGATCATTGAAGGTAAATTTCTCACCAGCACCACTTTACAAATGTTAACAGCATGAAGAAAACATTATTGTTTATGTTGCAGAATTGTCTTCATCTCAGCAATGTAAGTCTGGAAATTTCTCTAATGATGCATTTCAAGATTACCCTCTACAATCAGCCCCTTATAGCCTTAGGTTTCACATCCACAGGTTCAACCAACCACGAATCAAAATATTTTTTTAAAACTCAAAGCAAGCCGGGCTCAGTGGCTCAGCCTGTAACCCCTCGCTTGGGGAGGCTGACGTGAGTGGATTGCCTGAGTCCGCGGGTTCGAGACCCACCTGGGCAACTTGGCAAAACCTCGTCTCTACAATAAATCAAAAAAATTAGCTGGGCGTGGTAGCGTGCACTTGTAGTTCCAGCTACTTGGAAGGCTGAGGCAGAAGGATCGCCGGAGCCCAGCA
>CAUYQG010140906.1:0-10635 GCA_963574415.1 Tarsius wallacei
GGAGTCTCACTCTGTCGCCCAGACTGGAGTGCAGTGGCCGCTCCCGGCCACCACAGCCTCGACCTGCTGGACTCCGGCGATCCTTCCGCCTCAGCCTTCCAAGTAGCTGGAACTACAGGCGCGTGCTACCACGCCCGGCTAATTTTTTTTATTTATTGTAGAGATGAGGTCTCGCTTAAAGAAGTAGTATAGTAATGTTCTTATTTATGTCCGGAAACCTTCACAATAATATGCTAAGATCTTCTCCTCCTTCTCCTCCTCCTCCTCCTTTTCCTCCTCCTCCTCCTTCTTCCTGAGAATTATTAAAAATAATTTCAACATTCTTTTTCTATGTGGCAAATAATGGTTTCTTTATACATGTATGTTAGCATGAGTATCGTTTTCTCCTGTGCACTTGTCCACATGGAAGTTTGACGATTGTTCCATTCACTCATTGAACTTTGCAAGATCATCACGAGGTTTTAGTATTCAGTTCAGCATTCCACTCCCTGAAATGACACAGGAAGAATTGAAAAATAGGGAATTTTATTTTTCACTTATTTCAAATTACAGGAAATAAGAAAAATTTAAGACTGATTCTGAAATAATATTTTAGGAGAAAATGGAAAATGCTCTCAGTAAAGTACAAAAGGGAAAACAAAGGAAACTGAAAAATAATTATAAAGTATATTCTAATTATATGGGAAATATGTATTTATGTATACATATATGCATAGGGAAAAATACAATTACCACCCATAAAAATGTTAAAGATGGTTTTTCCTGAAGGATAACATTACATCAGTATATTATACTCTGATATGTTCTGTCTGCATTTATCACGTATATTTGATCATCAGAAAAAAGCAATTTAGCCTAGACACATGTACCTCAGGGATGTCACTATCAATTTATACCTTTTGAAAGATCCTTTATTTTCAATCTTTAAATAAGTTATTTCTCTATTATTGCTCAGATTTTGTGTGGCTTATGTTTTTGATGTGTGGAATCTTTTCAAAAGTTCTTTGGAAATCTAAAATTTTACTTACTTACAAGTGGGTATGTTCCTCAAAACACCAGACTTTACCATAACAGTCAAGCCTGATTTCCAGTAGAAGGCATGCTCTTTGCCCACCTGGCTATCTTTACTTTTGTGTTTTGAGGATTTTTATGTTACCCATTTGCCTCATATGAAAGTGAACATTATCTGCTTATTTATCTTCAAATTTCCTGTGGGAATTGTATTTTTTTACATTATTTTCTGCTTTTCCTCTCTAGTATTGCTAGGTGGTTGCAATTCCATTTTATAAATTGAGAAGCTAAGGAATAGATATATTGAGCTCTCTCTGGTTAGACTGTCAAGTTTAATCATTTTTGTCGCTTTTATGGAGTAGATGTTCTCTTCTCATGACACAGTTCCTTTTCTCAATGCGCTAGCAAGTTGGGTGTGTTCCTTTTTTAAAAATGAGTTCCCAAGCTATTTTATTATGAGAAGCAGTATTTTCTTTTTATCAAAAAAATCTTATCTACCTATACAATCCCAGAATTCTGCCAATTTTTATTGTATAATTGAAGTTCCATATTAATTGCTTCCTTTGAAAAAACCCATTTGCACTCAAAGATGTAAATACTTAAGGGATCTGATGTATTAGAGCTTGCAATTTCCGTAACTATAAATGTTTCCAATAAAGTGATGATCTATCTCTGCAACCTGCAATGGTCTAAACTAATAATCACAACAAGCTTAAGTTTTACCTTATTTTTAATTTTCAGACTTGAATCATCTTATTCACCTTCTATTAAAGAACCAGAAAGGAAAAGGAAAGAGCTATTTTCAATGGTCCGAGATCAACCAAATCATGAAAAAGAATTGAACAAGGTATGGAAAATAATGAGCTCCCTTCTTCCAGGTAGATGTGAAGTCTTTACCTACAAAGGGGTAAAACAAAAACTCTCCCTTCTCACTCCTTTCCCTTTCCTTCTGTATCTTTTCCCAAGATAATCATCTACCACACTGCTAATCCTGACATTGTTCTATGAGAGACTATAAAGAACACTGCTAATCCTGACATTGTTCTATGAGAGACTATAAAGAACACATAGGTTGTCACTATGCCACTGGGAGGCTGCTCATGAAACATGGAGGTGGTGGCTCCATGAGAGGTGGCTTACGGCAAGACGCTTGAGAGTGTGGATGCAGCCATGTACCTAAACCTGAGGAACCATGTACCTAAGCCTGGGGAACTATCTATGCAGCTGCTCAGGAACCTCGCCTCCAGGATGGGGTTAATTAGGACCTATCTCATAAGGTTGTGATGATAATTCAATGAGCTAATAATAGCTGCTACTTGAACAGCACTTACCATATGCCAGGAACTGTTCTAAGGACTTAACAAATTCTACTTCATTTATTCCTCACAACTATCTTATAAAGTAGGTTCTAATATTGTCTTCTTTTTCATCTGAGGAAACTAGGCATGGAGAAGTCATTTCCCCCAACATTACACAGCTAATACTGGTCTAATTATATGGGAAACATGTGTTTATATACATATATATAAACCCACAAAATTAATCCAGGCAGTCTGACTCCAGAGTCCATACTCTGTCTGACCCTAAGTTAAAATCAGCGAGATAATGCTTGTAGAATGCTTGGAACAGGGACTAGCTCTGAAGAAGCAACTGGTAAATACCGGCTACTTTTGTTACTGGTTACACCCACGTTTTTCACTGAGAGCCTAACATGTGCCAAGAACTCTGCCAGAAGTTACAAATACAAGGATGAGTAAGACCTGTCCTTAAAGAGGTGATGGCTCTCAAACTTCCTCCAAGGAGGATCAGACAGAATATTCAATGCTATAAAATCTAAGCAATTGTTAAAAGTTAAACAAGCCTGGGCGTAGCTTTAAATTATCTATTAGTGCCCTGCATAGTGTTTGACATACAGTAAACGAAAATAAATATTTAGAGAATAAACTAATTGATATTAAGGATAAGTTTGGCCTTAAATATGCAGGGCCACAAATTCAGTTGTTATAAATTCAACAAATGTTTATTGAGCATCTAGTAGAACTACAGTTCTTCTACTGATTTCTAGGAAATGCAATATGAAGGACAGATTCTGTCCACCAAAGAAACTGACTATCCGATAACTCGTAGAGGTTGAGTATAGAAGTGTTATGAATTAATGATCATTTTCCTTATATTTTGAACACTTTAATACCACATAATCTCATGAAACTATTTTACTGCTTTGAAAAATATAACTTTAAAAAACTGTTTTTACTGGTGTCATCAGTGAATGATAAATGATTGACTAAAACCACCTGTAGTTACATCATTATTAACTACATAGATTTAGCTAGAGTAAAAAAACTTTGAGTAATATAAGAAATAAACTGATTTTGCACAGTTTTGACAGGGCAGGAGAGAAGATGAGGCACAAATTTCTTAACAGGCCCTTGGAAACTACTAGATAATGCAATGCTGTGCAAAAATAGGTAACAAACGAATTGTATATAAATAGCTAGAGCTTCCAGGAAGTGTTTGTGGAGAGTATTTCATTCTCTTTTAATAAATCTAAGAGCCATGTATTGTGAATCTTGCATTTTCTTTTTTCTAGTATAGAACTATTTTTAATCATTTATTTTCACATTATTAATAAAGCCAAAAATCATTTGGAGCTTTATTAAAATTCACATTATTAATAAAGCCCAAAGTAAAGTCACATTATTATAAATTTGCATTATTCAATTATTAATAAAAAATTGAAATTCACATTATTAATAAAGCCAAAAGTCATTTGGAGCTCAGGTAAATTAATCTCATTAAGAAAGAAGCTTTGCAGTATAGTATGTTGTGACAATGTCTAAACATTGTGAAAATAGGTCAGACATAGTGCTCACACTTGTAATCCCAGCACTTTGGAAGGCTGAGGCAGGAGGATGGCTTGAGCCCAGGAATTCAGGGCTGTAGTGAGCTGTGATTGTACTACTGTACTCCAACCTAGGCAACAGAGCAAGACTCTGTCTAAAAAAAGTTAAATAAATAAACAACAAAAAAATCATGAACACAATAAAAATATTCCCTTTTCATAATAATATACCCATTTTTTTACATTTAAGAAATTCCATTTTAAAAGGACTATACTAAACTATACCAAAGGACTGTAATCAGCAAAATCCAGACTAGGACTATAGACCAACCCTGCTGTTTCATCAAATAAACTGTAAGAGAATCTTGGGAACAGAAGAGACTAAAGGAGACTTACAATATTGTCTTCAGGGTTAGAATACTTGTACTCCAATCTTCTAGTCTCTTCCTTGTTCCCCCCCACCCCATATTTATTTTTTTCATCTGTTAAATGGTGGGGTTAGATAATGTGATTTCTAAGGTCATGCCCAACTATGAAACTCTAAAAATGTTAGTAATAAGAATAGAATCAGCCCGGCACGGTGACTCCTGCCTGTAATCCCAGCACTTTGGGAGGCCAAGGCAGGTGGACTGCTTGAGCCCAGGAGTTCAAGACCAGCCTGGGCAACATAGCAAGACCTCACCTCTACAAAAAATCAAAAAATTAGCCAGGCATGGTGGCACACATCTGTAGCCCCAGCTACTCAGAAAGCTGAGGCAGAAGAATTGCCTGAGGCTAGAAGGTTGAGGCTGTGGTGAGCCATGATTGGGCAACAGAGTGAGACCCTAACTCAAAAAAAAAAAAAAAAATGGAATCCGATGAGAGGCTGGTGGCATAAAGCCTGGTAGACAGATCATGTTTGCCTCTGAACATGTGTACTTCCCATGTTAGGGCATCCCATGCTAGATGCCATTTCCTAAAATCCAGCTTTTTTCCAATGTGAGCCAATTTCCAGGGCCCTGCACAGAGGAGGCTGTAGAAAGCAATCGATGATTCACAGGTGCTAGAATAGGCTGCCTTTTATCAGGAGTATGACTGTGGAGAGATGCACACCTTAATTTTCTAATCTGCTCAATAATCTGCAAAACAGACGTTGTGGGGACTAAATGAGATGAAACATGTAAAGTACACAGACCATCCAGACACAAAGAGAGGCTTTAAAAACATATGTGGGGCAACCCCTTCGGGTCCCCTCCCACTCTGGGAGTTTCTCTGTCCTCTCAATAAATCCTACTTTCTCAAAAAAAAAAAAAAAAAAAGTGAACCAGCCTCAGTAGGCAGGACATATTTAGATCCTGCTCCATCTAGTAATCTAGTAAACCTAAAGAACATTCTCCACATTCTGAAACAATTTTAAATTTGATTGCTGCCTGGGCATTCAATGTTACTGAGGAACTGCTAATTTTAAGACATTAAAATAGTATTCTGATTATATTGAGAGTGAGAGAGCCCTTCATCTCTTAGAAATATATACTGAAACGTTTAAAGGTGAAATGAAATGAAATCACTTGTAGAATTGTGTGCCCAGGGGTTCATGACCATTTCTCTTGAGGATGGCCCCCTACTTCACTCTCCAGCCTCACCCCTCACTGGCAAGCATATCCCGGCCACTCCCACTCCCTTGGGCTCACTGAGTGTGCACTGCTCTCTCTCACCCTTGTGCCTTCACTACGCTCTTGCCTGGGAATGGTCTCAAAATCTGTCTTCTGACTGGCTTCCACACATTTGGTCTGAAGAACCCTCTTCTGGAATCCTACCTTGACATCCCCAGGCTGGGTGAAGTACCTCCGCTACATACTGCTGACAGTGATTCTACACTATGCTGTAGTTGTCTGTTATTTTTCTGGGCCAAGACAGCAGCAGTAACAATATGAAGCAAAGGCAACACTTAAGAGCTGGAAATAGAATGGACAGAATGTGCTGCCAGGCTGGGTTTGAAGGGTGAATGTGGAGAGGAGTCCAAGATGACCCCCAGGATTACGAATATAAGAAATTCCACAGGCTGAAAGCACAACCTAATTTAATTTTTAAAAAGCACTGAGTTTAAAGCCGAGCATTCTTGTTTCTTGTACAAGCTCTGCCAATTATTAGCTTTATGACTTCGAACAAGTCACTTAACCTCTTTTAAGCCAGTTTTCTTCTTCATTAAAAAATGCTTGATAATACTTTCTCTACCTTCTTGTCAAAGTAGTTATCAAAGTGGTCAGTAGTAAATGATGACTTTCATGTTATAGAAAATAAAAGTGAGAAATGAAATTTTGGAATTGGGAGGGGAAAATATTATCTGCTTCTATCATTGATCAGAAAAAAAGGGTTAAGTGAGGCCTGCCAAAGTTTTAGAATAGGAGGACAGAATGTGACCAGTAAAAGCGTTAAGCTGCTCTAGGATCAGAAGGGATGGTGAATAGTCCTGGTCTCTGTCTGCTACAGATAAGAAGCCAGCTCCAACAGGAGGAAGAGCAGCACAGCTCTGAACAGGAAAGAATGAAGAATGAAATCTCTGACCTCACAGAAGAGCTTCAGAAGAAGGAGATCACTATAGCAACTGTCAAGAAGAAAGCTGCTCTCCTGGAAAGACAGTTAAAAATGGAACTAGAAATTAAAGAAAAAATGTTAGCACAACAACAGGTATGAAAGCAGGCAGAGCAGCACCTGTCCACTGTTGCTCCTAGCCAATCATTGCCTTCATTACTGACCGATAAAAGCATCGAATTTCTTGGTATCATTTCTGACTAGCATCACAGAAATGCTTTGTGGCAGCACATAAAACCTTTGTGAAATCATCAAAAAAAGAATGAAGGAAATAAGTAACAGTGCAAGAGAAGTTCATTAATTCTCATCCCTACATTTTCCTGTAACCCATATTCTGACAAACCTCCCACGGTATGCTCCAATCAAAGATTTCTTCCTGGCTTTGTTTTCTGTACTTCCCTTCCATTAATGTTTGTATCTTTAAAAAAAACAAAAAAACAAAAAACAAAAAAAACCCTCTATTCCAGCTCTTCTTCAACATGTCCCACTTACTCACCCAGTTTAATGTATTTCTTTTAGGATTTTTTTTTTAATGGATGTTGAAACATGAATATAAGTTCATATTTACTGAACATTCACTCAGTGCACAGCATGGTGATACATGGGAAAAACCAATGTAACATTCTTCAGCTAAAATACTGCAAATAGACCGGGCACAGTGGCTCACACCTGTAATCCCAACACTTTGAAAGGCCAAGGTGGGAGGATTGCTTGAGTTCAGTAGTTTGAAACTACCCTAGGCAACATAGCAAGACTCATCTACACAAAAAAAACTAAAAAAAAAAAAAAAAAAAATAGAGACTGATGATGCACACCTGAAACCCCATCTACTTGGGAGGTTGAGGCAGGAGGTTCACCTGAGCTTAAGAGGTCAAGGCTTTGGTGAGCCATGATAGTGCCACTGCACTCCAGCCTGGGAGACAAGAGTGAGAACCCAACTTAAAAAATAAGCAAACAAATACTGCAAGTAACTTCTCCTCCTTCCCTCCATTCCTGCCTCCCTCCTTTTCTTCCTTTTCCTTTCTTTCTTTCTTATTATTTTTTAAATTCTCTTAATTCCTTACAAAGGGATCAAAGTGGTGCCCTGCTATGGAGAGCAGAGGCTTTTTATCTGTCTTTTTATCTCAAATCTAGAGTTTTTGAGAGCACCATTCAATAACTTTCTAAGCATATGAAGGTCACTTCATAAATAGTATGTGTATTTAAATACTGTATATTATTAGAATAGAACTGTGGGCTTATGAATTGCCCATTCATAAGCCTTAAACTATGATTAATTTGTGCAATACACAGGAAACCAGCAGAGATGGGATAATCACATTGGTTGTATCTTATAGGGAAGGATATTTCATAGGTGTAACAGTGATCTGGGTACTTGGATTATGAATTATTTTTACTTTCACTTTTTATCTTATGTATTTTCCAGGTTTTGTCAATGAGCATGTAGTTTGTAATTTATAAAAGTAAATCTTTTTAAGGCAAGTGTTTTATACAAAAATGAACCCTAGAAAAATAAAAGAAAGCTACTATATCCAAGTATTGTCAATTAGAATAAATCAGGGAAAGAAAAAAATAAAGAGACAAAATGAAGTAGCCACAAATAAAGAGGAAAATTTGGCATAAATATCAGAAATAACAAAATTAAACATTAAAGTTATATATTGTCTATTGTAAAAATTAATCAAATGTTGAAGAAATTTAATGGACAGTGTTATTCAAGTATGTTTTTAAAAATGTAATTTTTCTGGTGACACTTGCATAAATAAAAAATAGAAATGGGAAACAATTTTGGAATTAGAAGGAAAATGTAAATGAATCATTATTGGAAGTTTTTGTTTTTAATTTAATATTGATCAGAAAGGGAGAGTGAAGAGGAGCCTGCCAAAGAGAGAACTGTAGTAATACCTGATTGACAGTGGTCATGCCTAAAGAATGTTTCCCTTCACTATACCTAGAAAATGTTTGTATCCACAAAACAAAATTAATGTTTAATAGAACTGTGGTTTTATTATGAACTTTACATTTTTTATCTACTAATATTTCAGGTCTCAGATATGAAATATAAAGCTGTCAGAACTGAAAACACACATCTAAAAGGAATGATGGGCGATTTAGACCCTGGACGATGCATGGTAATTTGCTGAAAGCATTCAACAAATTGAACAGAGAGATTAGTTGGTTGGTCATGATTTACCCAGACATCATTTACTGAGCACTTGCTATGTGTCAGGCATGCAGGTGTAAGGTGGCAAATTATCTTGCCCTTCAGTTGAACTTACTTGCATCCTCAGGCTGGAAAATTTGAATTTCTATTTTTCTTCCTTGTTTCTTTCTTCTTTGGGGGGGCATAATTATGGATCCTGTACTTAGACTACAGATGGATAAAAATTAAAACACATATGATTTCCCTGTTACACTAAAAAACTGTGTCTCCGAAGACATTTTTATTTCTAAACATTGAACACACAAAAAGGTAAATCAGATCCTGCCTCCATGAGTGCCTTTTTTTACTCACAAAATGGTATTTGTATTTTTTTAATTTTAATCTGAATATTTTTAGGTGTATATTCTGGGTCCTCACAGCCCCCACCAAGCCTGCTTCTTTCTGGGTCCAGTAGGCTTTTGTCTTTGTTTTTGCTCTTTTAAGAAATAGAAGACACAGAGATATGTAAGGAAGCAGCTAATTATCCATACCCCTATCCCCAATCCCAGTTTAGACACAAGGGATATCCAGTGCTAATAAACTAGTGTTTGTGGTAGCATCTGTAACATTTTCCTCAGTCATGCACACATATGGAAGGAATGATCTGAGTGTTCTTTGATGGAAATAAATGTATAATACACACATTATTCCTTTTAATGCCTTTTAACTGTACATTATGGACAACTGTACAACTCAGTAGATAAACATGTTTTTATTTTTCCTGATTTCTTAGAAAAAACTACATGCTCATATAAAATATACATAATTTGTTATAAATTGAATCATAACTTACTGGTAATTTTAGTGCAGTCTTTTTGCTGTTGTTGCTTGTTTTACTCCTCTCCCTCTTCTCCAATCATCTACCCACATCACACCCCACTCACCAGATAATACACACCAGCTACTCAGTAGGTTTCATGTTGGACTTCTTCATGTTTATTTACTTATTTATGTTTATATGTGTGTGTTTATATACACATATAAGGGTATCATGTGAGACTTCTTCATACACACACACACACACACACACATGCACACACACACACACACCAGGGGCAGAAAAAAACATGTATACACATTTTAAAGAGACGGTAAGAGATGTCCATCATAATCGGAAGTGTCTGGATGCTGATGGTAACCACCTTGAGCACCTCTTATAATTGTAGAAGTCAAAAGTGACTTGTATTCATCTTATTGAATATTACAATTTTAATACAGTTTTTTCCTTTCTTAAAATGTATACTTTTTTGTCACCCTTTGTATATATATACCTTATATATATTACATATACAATCATATAGTACCTATTGGGGATTTTATCCTTTTTTAAAACTTGGATCATAATACGTACTTCTCTGGGTCTTGTTTATGTTTACTCAACAATATCCCTTGGAATCATTCCAAGTCAACTGATTTAAGTCTATTTTATTTTTTATAATGGCTTAATATTCCATGATATGTATCAAAATTTGTTAAACTGTTTTTCATAATTATTTCAACCATAATTTATTCAACTGTTTCCAAATTTTTGTCTAAATAAACAATA
This sequence comes from Tarsius wallacei, assembly GCA_963574415.1. NCBI lineage: Eukaryota > Metazoa > Chordata > Mammalia > Primates > Tarsiidae > Tarsius > Tarsius wallacei. The sequence continues at coordinate 10,174 of CAUYQG010140906.1, forward strand.
CTATAAGAATCCCCACACATATATTTTGGAATAGTTTCCAAGAGTAAAATTGTTCATTCAAAGGATATGTGTGTTTTGATTTTAATAGCTATTGTCAAATCAGATTTATACCATCTCTATATGAGAGCAGCATCATTTTAAATTTTATTCTTATTAACAATAGGTGTTATTTCTCTTTTTAATTTTTTTTTTGAGTTGGAGTCCCACTCGATCGCCCAGACTGGAGTGGAGTGACCGCTCCCGGCCACCGCAGCCTTGACCTGCTGGGCTCCGGCAATCCTTCCGCCTCAGCCTTCCGAGTAGCCGGAATTACAGGCGCATGCTACCACGCCCGGCTAATTTTTTTGATTTATTGTAGAGATGAGGTTTCGCCTGCCCAGGCGGGTCTCGAACCCGCGGGCTCAGGCAATCCACTCACCTCAGTCTCCCAAGGCGCGGGATTACAGGCTGAGCCACCGAGCC
>CAUYQG010140908.1:0-11210 GCA_963574415.1 Tarsius wallacei
TTTTTTTTTTTTTGAGTTGGCATCTCACTCCATCACCCAGACTGGAGTGCAGTGGCCGCTCCCGGCCACCGCAGCCTCGACCTGCTGGGCTCCAGTGATCCTTCTGCCTCAGCCTTCCGAGTAGCCAGAACTACAGGCGCACGCTACCACGCCCAGCTAGTTTTTTTGATTTATTGTAGAGATGAGGTTTTGCCTTCCCAGGCGGGTCTCGAACCCACGGGCTCAGGCAATCCACTCACCTCAGCCTCCCAAGGCGCGGGATTACAGGCTGAGCCACTGAGCCCGGCTACCCCCAAATTTTTTAAGTGCAAGTTCTTAAGGCCAAATCTTACGTATCTTCCCATTGGCACCTTTGTAAGTGACTCTTCTATCCTCTTCTCTGGCAAAAGGCCCTCAGTGTAACGAGAAGTCACAGCTGAAAATTATGAAAATAAAAATTTATTTCACATACTAGACTCAGACGAATATCCTTTAAAAATCAAGCATAATATTGTACTCTGCTAAGGACATAAGAATGATGGCAAGTAAAAAATCACAGGTTTCCACTTCTTCATGTATACATATACATATATATTTAAGAAAATACTCATCACAGTGCCTTTTTGAGAAAAAGAGAAAAGACATTTCAGAATCCCCAGTGAGCACAATGTTAAAAAGAGTTACATGGAAGTGCAAGTTTAGTAATTTTGCCACCAGAATCTCTATTCCTTCACAATACAGCATGATGCAATCAGATGAAAACTTCTAACGCTTGATTTCTTCCTCAGGGAGAAAGCAGGAGAGTGGAGCATGCATCTACACTTCTACCCTTTGGGCGTTTGCCCAAGGGCTGGTTTCTCTCTCAATTTACAGAGTGCTGAAAAAGATGGTGGTATACTTTGGATAACAGGTTGCCTCTGTTGAGACTATAGAAAAATTATTCTTTTTTTTTCTTCTTTTTTTCAGTTGGAGTCTCACTCCCTTGCCCAGACTGGAGTGCAGTGGCATGCTCCCGCCACCATAGTCTCAACCTGCTGGTCGCTGGTGATCCTTCCACCTCAGCCTTCTTAGTAGCCATAATTACAGGCATGCACTGCCACACCCAGCTAATTTTTTATTTATTAGAGAGACAAGTTCTCACCAAGTTGCCCAGGTGGGTCTCGAACCCACAGGCTCAGACAATCCACTCACCTCAGCCTCCAAAAGTGCTGGGATTACAGGCTGAGACACTGAGCCTGGTTGGAAAATTATTCTTATAGCATGAGAAAGACTGCAGTACCGTAGAAAGACCACAGATGTAGCAAATAACAATGAGCCCTTCAGAAGAAATTTGGTCAAACTATTTAATTGGAAGAGTACATGCATACTGCCAGAGAAGACACATCCTGAGAACAGATATGAGAGGCTCCCAGAATCTCTAACTTAATGTCAATGTCACACTTATCTAGACAAAGCAAAATCATAACATTATTAGAGGTAGACTTTTTCAAATACCCAAATTCTAACACTATTCCAAAACATACAGATAATCAGGATAAAGGACTCAATTAAGGGTACAATAAAAAGAAAAATCCAAAATTCAACCCCAATGAATTGAAGACATACACAGGCCCTGACAAAGAATTCAAATTAACCAACTTAATGAGACTGAATAAGCTACAAAGAATACATATAACCAAACAAAGCCTGGGGAAAAAAAAAACCCCAGAGATTTAAAAACTGTTAAAAATAAGAATTTGTGAGCCAGGCTCAGTGGCTCAACCTGTAATCCCATGCCTTGGGAGGCTGAGGTGAGTGGATTGCCTGGGCCCGTGGGTTTGAGACCCACCTGGGCAACTTGGTGAGACCTCATCTCTACAATAAATCAAAAAATTAGCCGGGTGTGGTAGCGCGTGCCTGTAGTTCCAGCTACTTGGAAGGCTGAGGTGGAAGGATCACCGGAGCCCAGCAGGTCCAGGCTGCGGTGTCTGGGAGCGGCCACTGCACTCCAGTCTGGGTGACAGAGTGAGACTTCAACTCAAAAAAAAAAAAAAGAATTTGTGGAGGTGAAAATTACAAAAAAGTCTTAGAAATTTTTAAATGCAATGAAGAGAAACAGCAAAATTAAGTTTATTGAACTCAAACTAGGATATGCACATACAGTCAGATAAGCTACTGTCAAAGTTTTGGGCTAACTGTGATGGCTCAAACCTGTAATCCCAGCACTTTGGCAGGCCAAGATGAAAGAACTTCCTGAGAAGCTTGAGACCATCCTGACAAACATGCTGAGAACTTGCATCTAAAATAAATAAAAAATTTAGCTGGCAATGGTGCCACACACCTATATTCCTAGCTACTTAGAAGTTTGAGACACAAGGATCCCCTGAGCTCAGCAGGCCAAGGTTGTAGTTGCTGTGAGTGTGCGACTGCACTCTAGCCTGGATGGCAGATTGAGACTCTTGATGAAAAATAATGATTCAAAAGGCACAGACAAGAACAGATGCTTATAAGATTGACAAAAATATTGATGCATTATATACAATGATGCCCCCATGACATTATCAGTGGACATCTCAGTAGAAATGTTGCAGGCCATAAGGAATTTGGGTTATACAGGAAGCATGCTAAAAGAGCAAAGCTACAAACTGAGAATATCATGTTGAGCAAAACTGTCTTTCAAAACTAAAAAAAACTTTTTCAAATGGACAAAAAACTGAAAAATTTAATCACTAGCCATCCCTCACAAAAAATGTTAATGGAAGTTCTTCTCATTTAAAACTAAACATTCTAGAAAGCACGATAAAATGAATTATAACTTTTTACAATTGGTAGATACAGGGGACACAAGAACATCATATAATTATCTTTTTGGAGAGCCAGCTCCTTCAGGTACAAGTTCTGAACACCACGTAAGTGTTCTGAAACTTCATCAGCCTGTGCGTTTCCACTGGTGTTGTGGTGGGAGGCTGCACTGCAGAAGAAACATCCTGAGTTGTGGCAAACACATGACTGGAAGATATGCATGCTACCAAAGTGATCAACAGATTCAACATAATCCTTGCCAAATTCCCCAAGTTATTTATTCTGGAGATACAAAACAAGCAACCCTAAAACTCACATCAAACCTCTAAGGTCCATGAAAATGCTCTAGTAATTGAAACAGAAAGACCACATAAAGTGCTGTCATAAGGCAGATAGTTACACTGAAAAACAGACATGAGAGAAATAAATCCTTGCATTTAGATGCAAATGGAAGTTAGTTTCACACTGATGTTTACTGCAACATTATTCACAAAAGTCCACAATTGAAAACAAGTGAATTATCTATCATCAAAGAAGACAATTTCAAATGCACAGACAAAGGAATATTACTCACCCTTTAAATAGCAGGATGTGTTATAGTATCTACATGTAGAATAAATCTAGAAGGGATTATTCTAATTGAAATAAGCCAGTAGCAAGAGTCACATAACATTAAATTGAAAGTGTTTCACACACAAAGATGTTACACACTCATTGATAAACATATGATGAAAATAGAGAAATTCCATGACTACTCACCTAGGTAAAATTACCACTAAGCAAGAATTATATGAATTATAATGAAAATAAAATGTATACAACCATATAAGTGCTTACATAATCTTCTTGGCAAAAGACACGTTTCTGATTTATATTTGAATATTGTCCCACGTTCTCTTTTTTTTTTTTGAGTTGGAGTCTCACTCTGTCGCCCAGACTGAAGTGCAGTGGCCGCTCCCGGCCACCGCAGACTCGACCTGCTGGGCTCCAGTGATCCTTCTGCCTCAGCCTTCCAAGTAGCTGGAACTACAGGCGCCTGCTACCACGCCCGGCTAATTTTTGATTTATTGTAGAGATGAGGTCTCGCCAAGTTGCCCAAGGTGGGTCTCAAACCCGTGGGCTCAGGCAATCCACTCACCTCAGCCTCCCAAGGCACAGGATTACAGGCTGAGCCACCGAGCCCGGCTCCACATTCTCTTAATTAGAACATAATTCTACAGAGCCGAACACAGTACCTGAAATCATATTAGGTTATCATTTTAACCATAATTAACTGATGCATGAACATAATTATCTGATGTAGAAAAGAGAATGCTAAATCAACACAAAATATGAAATTGTAGATATCAAGTAAAAATAAGAGAAACTGTAACCCATAAAATCATAGATAGACAGACATAGTTGTACTGCTTAAACGGAATCCTTTTACATAACTAAAATTCTTGATTTCTAATGCACATCCATGTGAAACAGGCATTATGAATCATTAGCATGTAATTGGATTAGTGATATTTAAGAAAACAAGTACATTTTAATTACTCATATAGAGATTTGATGAGAAACATTTAAGGACTAAGTATTTAAATGACAGCCCTAAATCTTCTTTAGTGTGTTATAAATATACTGCTGTTGTTTTTACACTAAAGGGAAAGCTGTAATTTTGTCTTTAGGAACAAAGGAAAACCTTACATTTATAAATACTGGAGGCAACATGGATATTATGAAATATGGTACAACACACGGATGTATAAAATGAACCACTGGGAATACATACTATTATTCACATACAGGTTGAGTAAAGTGAAAGGAAATGGTAATGATAACTCTTCACACGCAATAAACATAAAAAATAAATATTTAAACAAAAGTGGAAGACTTACTAATTATCTAACTCACCTCTTACATGATATATAAGTTCAAGTATATATTTCAGACTTTTTAAAAACTGATATTATATGTAAACTAATCTACTGCCAGTTTAAAGCTAAAAGTAGGTAACTTAGTTCTAGTATTCTATATAACAAAAGAGCAAAAATTATAAAATGATACTTTAAAGGAAAAAAGGTAACAATTTTTTTACTCCATGCTTGGCAATGTTTTAGGTTTACCTACATTCCTAATTTCTTTCTATTCTATTTTATACTAGACACTTTTTTTCTTTTTTGAGTTGGAGTCTCACTCTGTCACCAAGACTGGAGTGCAGTGGCACATTCACAACCACCACAGTCTCGATCTCCTGGGCTCTGGCAAACCTTCCGTCTCAGCCTTCCAAGTTGCTGGAACTACAGGTGCGCACTACCAAATCTGGCTAATTTTTTATTTATTGTAGAGACTAGGTCTCGCCAAGTTGCTCCGGTGGGTTTTGAACCCACGGGCTCAGGCAATCCACTTGCCTCAGTCTCCCAAAACACTGGGATTACAGGTTAAACCACCAAGTCTGCCCTACAATATTTTCTTAATCAACACAGAATCCACAAATATTTAAGTTGTTTTCAATCCTGGTCATGATGTGGACATAGGGGTGTGGATACTTCTTTTTTATACTGATTTTATTTCCTTTGGTCATATATCCAGAAAAGGGATATCTGTGTCCCATGGTAGTTTATTTTTATTTTTAAAAGAATGTTGATAATAAATTTATATAACTGTACCAATTTTAAACTTATGGACAGTATACAGGATTTCCCTTTCATCACATCCTTATCAAAAGTTCTCTCTCTTCTGGTTGATATTAGCCATCCTAACAGATGTGAGATACTATATCATCATTGCATAGATTTCAAATTGCCCCTTTGGTGACACTGATCAATGTTTCATATACCTGTTGGGAATTTATATGTTCTCATTGGATAAATAACTATTCATTTGGGGGCTATTTTTTATTTTTTACTTTTGGATCGGACTCCCACTCCATTGCCCAGACTGGAGGGCAGTGGCATGCTTCCGGTCACCACAGCCTCGACCCACTGGGCTCCAGCGATCCTTCTGCCTAAGACTTCCAATGAGCCAGAAGTACAGGTGCACTACCACACCTGGCTAATTTCTGATTTATTGTAGGGACGAGGTCTCGCCAAGATGTCTGGGTGGGTATGGAACCTGAATGTGCAGGCAATCCACTTGCCTCATCCTCCCAAAGTTCTGGGATTACAGACTGTGCCACCGAGCCAAGCCTGGGCTATTTTTTAGTCAGGTGATTATCATTTTCTTGTTTTTGCCTTTGATTTCTGTAGTTTTTTTGTATTTTGGGATATTAACATCTCATCAGGTATATGGTTTGCAGATGTCTTCTCTTGTCCTGTAAGCTTTCTTCCTGTTTCCTTTACCGTGCAGAAACTTTTTAGTTGGCATGGGGTCAGTTTTAGCTGCATTAGAGCTATGATAGGCCCTTGTATAGTAGGTGACTAACAGTCATTTCATGTCTTCCATGGAGGATGAAGAACACTGATAGGTAATCTCCATGAAAAGATCTAAATGGAGAGGTTTTTGTGTCTCACATTTAATTTCCACATGAGGTGGGTGCTCAGGGTAACATATCGTGCATGTGCCTGGAACTCTTGTACAAAGATGTTGTGATATGAGGGTCCATCATTAATTGGGGATTTGTGGAGACGAGAGTTTTGCGATCTCTGTTCAGATGCACAGCTATTTGGTGCATTGCTGCAAAACACTGCTTTCAGTCTCCACAATGACTGTCTAAGAAGTTCTATTCTGGCCGGACTCTGTGGCTCAGCCTGTAATTCCAGCACTTTGGGAGGCTGAGGTGAGTGGATTGCCTGGGCCTGCGGATTTGAGACCCACCTGGGCAACTTGTCGAGACCTCATCTCTACAATAAAAAAAAAAATCAACCAGGCATGGTAGCGTGTGCCTGTAACTCCGGCTACTCAGAAGGCTGAGACGGAAGGATAGCTGGAGCCCAGAAGGTCGAGGCTGCAGTGGCCAGAAGTGGCCACTGCACTCCAGTCTGGGTGACAGAGTGAGACCCCAACTCAAAAAAAAAAAAGAAGAAGACAAAGTCATACTTCTGTATGAAGATATAATGGAGTGAAAGAGTAAGGGACATAGGGAGAATCAACTTATGGTGAACACTGTGTTACAGACACTGTGTTGATGACAATGTCGAATTTTAAAATATTTAGATAGAATAAAAGTGTAGTTCCACCAATTTTATTTAAATATAACAGAATTATGTGCTTCCTAAATGACAAATGGAAGAATTATCTAGTTTTTAGAACATTAACCATCACTGACTTAATATGTGATGGGCTTTCCACTGCATATAATATCGGCTACTCTTTTATCAGAACTCATTTGTAATTAAGGATTTACTGTGCATAGGACACTGATTCCGAGACTCCAAACAGTCTGAAGGGCTGGGTCATCTCTGCCTGACATGCGTGAGGAAGACCCGCAAGAAGCAAACACACTGGAAGACAAAGTCTCTGCGCATGTGTGAGCTTCAGTCTCCAGTGAGAAACAGCAAGGTCCCTACTTCTCTTCCACCACTGTGGCTTGTTGTATAGTGCATTTACATATATGTCGTATTCTCCTGCTGGTCTCAGGTGATTCTTCCACCTCATTTCCAAGTAGCTAGAACTACAGGCACATGCAAGTATGTCTGGCTAATTTTGTTTTTATTCTAGAGATGAGACCTTACCAAGTTACCCTGGCTGATCTCAAATTTGTGGGCTCCCAAAGAGCTGGGATTATAGGCATGAGCCACTGTGTCCAGCTTAGTGGGCCATTTTTACTAACCCTAGTAAGTATTACTTGCTCCATAAGTTTTTTTTCATCAGCACATGCACTGCATTCACTGCATTTGTAGAAAATGGTGTGAGAGACTGGTCTCAGTGTCTCAGCCTGTATCCCAGCACTTTGGGAAGACAAGGCAAGTAGATTGCCTGAGCTCGTGGGTTTGATAACAGCCCAGGCAATTTGGCAAGACCTCAAAAAATTAGCCACGTGTGTTAGCACACCTCTATCCAGCAACTTGGAAGGCTGAGTTGGAAGGATCGCCTGAGCCCAGCAGGTCAAGGCTGTGGTGATCATGGGGGTGCCACTGCACTCCAGTCTGGGTAAGAGAGTGATACTCTGACTCAAAAAAAGAAATTAAAATGGTGTCAGTACCCCACAAGAAATTGAAAAAAAAGAAAACGGAAGTTTCTCATTTTTACTTGTCAGATAAACTGAGACAAATCCAAGCTCTGTCACTTGGCAGATGTTTGACAAAATATTTCTTTTGGGCCAGAAGCCTTGGCATCACTGGTGAGCTTGTTAGCAGTGCAGAAAGTCAGAACATAGTTTCTCATGCTTGTATTCCAGCTCTTTAGGAAGCTGAGGCAGAAGGATATATTGAGCACAAGAGTTTGAGAGCAGCCTAGGAAATATAGCCAGCCATCATCTCTACCCCATATAAAAAAATTAGCCCGGTGTGCTTGTGCATTTGATTACACCCAGTCACTCAGGAGGCTGAGCAGAGTGGATCTGTTCAGCCAAGGAGGTAGAGGCTGTAGTAAGCTGTGATTAAGGAACTGCATGCCAGAAACGATGACAGACCCAAACTAAAAAAAAAAAGCAGTATCTCATGTTTTACCCCAGATCTCCTGAACCAGATTTTGCTTTTTTACACTTCATTTTCATGTTGTACACATTAAAATGTGCAGTGTTCCTTCTAACTCTTAGTTTTTTTGTTTGGGTTTTTTTTGAGTTGGAGTCTCACTCTGTCACCCAGACTGGAGTACAGTGGCTGCTCCCGGCCACCACAGCCTCAACCTGCTGGGCTCCGGCGATCCTTCTGCCTCAGCTTTTCAAGTAGATGGAACTACAGGCATGCGCTAGCACGCCCAGCTAATTTTTGACTTATTGTAGAGATGAGGTCTCGCCAAGTTGCCTGGGTGGGTCGTGAACCCACAGGCTCAGGCAATCCACTCACCTCGGCCTACCAAAGCGCTGGGATTACAGGCTGAGCCACCAAGCCCGGCCTTAACTCTTAGTTTTTTATCTGAGCAATATATACTACTTATCCTGTGTGATGGAAATACTGTCCTCCAAAATGTACACACCTGTGTTTGGCCCTAAATTTTATATTGTGTCATTCAAGAAAGTATATTATCTGCACTAGCTGAGTGAATCCTATTTCATTCCATTTTCTCAGATTCAAAGAATACATTATAAGATATTTCTGTGTTAAGAATTATCCAGTATTTCCATTGTCATAAAAGTTAGAATCTTTTCACTATCATTTCTCCTGCAGTTAACAATTTTGCCCATGGGCACTTGGTAAGTATGTCTTGTTGTTGTTTTCAGGGTATGTTGACATTTGGGGATGTGCCCATGGAATTCTCTACAGAAAAGTAAAAGTGCCAGATTCTATCAAGTGAGGAGATATTAGAAAACTATAAAAATGTGGTTTACTTGGCTGAGGAAAACCTCCACACACAATATTTATTGCATATTAACAATTTCATATATTTTTCTTGTAGAAAGATCACTATTCTAATATAAATGTAAGGACTATTAGAAGCATATTGTCAGCACATTAGGACATCACATTATGATCAAGTGCCCTTTGTGCCAGGAATAAAATAAGATTCTGCTTTCAGGAATCCATTGATACTATTAGTTACATTAATAGAATCAACAGGGGGCTGGGCATGGTGGCTGAAGCCTGTAACACCAGCAATTTGGGAAACCAAGGTGAGAGGATTGCCTGACCTCAGGGACTGGAGACCAGCCTAGGCAACTTTGTGAGACTTTCTTTATACAACAAATCAAAAAATAAACAGGGTGTGGTAGCATGTGCCTATATTTCCAGCTACTTGGAAGACTGAGGCAAAAAGAACACCTTAGCCCAGTATATTGAGGCTTCGTTGGCCATGAGCATACCAGAGGACTCCAGCCTGGGCGACAGAGTAAGACCCCAACTCAAAAAAAAGGAATTAAAAAAATTATATTATCATGTTGAAGTTGAAGACATATTATGGCACTTCTAAACAAAATTATATTTTACGAAACTCAATTAATAAGAAATTAGTGTAAAATATTTCCACAATACTTGAAAAATAGTACAAATACAAAATAAATACACTATATGCTTTCGCAGGAAGATTCAACAGTATCAGTAAGTCAATCCTCTAGTCAGTTAGTAAATTGAATATCACACTAATATAGACACCATCTGTTTTTGTCCTGTAGACATTTTCTTGCATGGAAGAATAATTTAAAAATCCATTAAAAGTCTGAAAACAAAACAAGTGGCATTGTATATCAAAAAGACAGGAAACTAAACTAGTGTGATGTTTGCTTTAAAAACACACTGAGGGTCAGGTTCAGTGCCTCATTCTGTAATCCCAGCACTTTGGGATGCCGAGGCGAGTTGATTGCCTGAGCCCACGGCAACTTGGCGAGACCTCATTTCTACAACAAATCAAAAATTAGCCGAGTGTGGTAGTGCACGCCTATAGTTTCAGCTTCTTGTAAGGTTGAGGCGGAAATATCACCGAAGCCCAGCAGGTTGAGGGTGCAGTGGCTGGTAGCATGCCACTGCACTCCAGTCTGGGCAGCAGAGTGAGGCTCCAACTCAAAACAAACAAAAAAACACAGAAACCAAGGCAATACAAGTTTAAAAGTAAAACAGGACATATATGGAAAAAAACCACTGCCAAGGAAGCCAAGATGGGCTGTGTTGTGTCTCACTGGAGACTGAGGCTCACACATTGAGTGCAGAGGAGACTTTGTCATTCTGTGTGTTGGTTCCTCAAGCCATCCATCTCACACATTTCAGGGAGAGATGAACAATCCCTTCTGAGGGTTCAGAGTCTACAGTTAATGTCTGAACTGAGGCCTTTAACACAAATCAATGCTGATAAAAGAGTAACCAATGAAACTAGCAACTAGAAGCTGATCATATTTTAAGAAGTTAGTGATGGATAATATTCTAAAAACCAGATTATTCCGTTATTAATAAAATTATTTAGGAGGCACCAAATTTGCTATTCTAGTCACATAAAATGTGTTTAATATACTTTTATTATATCTCAACATTTTAAAAACTGATGTGGGCCAGGTACGGTGGCTCAGCCTGTAATCCCAGTGCTCTGAGAAGTCGAGGTGAGTAGATTGCCTGAACAGGCAGGTTTGAGATCTGCCTGGACAACTTGGCGAGACCTCATCTCTACAATAAATCAAAAAATTAGCTTGGAATGGTAGCGCATGCCTGTAGTTCCAGCTACTTGGAAGGCTGAGGAGGAAGGATCACCAGAACCCAGCAAGTTGAGGCTGCAGTGGCCGGGAGCAGCCACTGCACTCCAGGCTGGGTGACAGTGAGACTCCAACTCAAAAAAAAAAAAAAAAAAAGAGAAGAATCTGCTATTGATAATAAATTCTTTCAGGTATTTTTTGTTTCCTTGGAAAGTATTTCAAATTACCTTCATTCATGAAAAATACTGAGTGT
>CAUYQG010140910.1:0-10121 GCA_963574415.1 Tarsius wallacei
GGGTGTGGTAGCGCGCGCCTGTAGTTCCAGCTACTTGGAAAGCTGAGGCGGAAGGATCGCTGGAGCCCAGCAGGTGGAGGCTGCGGTGGCCGGGAGCGGCCACTGCACTCCAGTCTGGGCGACAGAGTGAGACTTCAACTCAAAAAAAAAAAAAAAAAAAAAAAAGACCCAGACACCAAAGCATCCCTTTCCAGTCAAAAATTATTTGGTGTCCCAGCACTTGTGAGAATTCTTCTTGGTGCTCACGTTACCAGTCCTACCCTCCCCTCATCCCTGGAGCTCGCGAAGGCCAAGCCCTCTCCCCTCCGTGTCAACTGCAGCGGAGCCCTCGGCTCATGCTCCGTACCACTGCATGTGTCTACAAGTCCCCAACGCCTTTCCCAAGCGCGTCAAAGTTTATCATTCTCAAGCAAGAGCTGGGCGTCTTCTTTTCTCACGGCCTGGAGGTGGCCGTCAGGTCTCTTTCACGTAAGTCCCCACATCCCGCCTCTGCCACTCAGGGCCACCTCTCCCTCGGTCGGTGCCGGACCGGGTCGCTTCCTCCCCCGCCCCCACATCAGAACGAGGAGACCCCATGTGCCGCGCCCAGCGACAAGGCTTCGGCGAGACGACTACCTAGACTCACCGGCTGGACGGGGATCAGGACTGGGGTAGGGGAAGGGAGTCGCTACTTCCAGAAAACGGCAGCGACCGCTACAGCACAGGCCGCGGATCCAACCGCGGCAGGCGAAATGGGGCGGGGGGAGTGGAAACTGAGGAGGGTGGGGGAAGAGGGCAACACGCAAGCGCCGAGGGTCGGGTGGCGAGGTGGACGCCGGGACATGAAGTCCCCGGTAGGGAGAGAAACTGATGAAAGCCGGGAAAAGATAACTACGAATCCCAGGATTACCCGCGCACGACCCTGGTGTCGCGAGGCCCCGGAGGAAAACGCTTGGGGGCGGGGCGCAGCGGGCGCCACCGGAAGCGGAAGCTAAGTACGGGGTTTGGGGCCTTGGAGCTTGGGAGATAGAGGCGTGTGCTCACTGGACTGAGGGGCCGAGAAAGGGCGGGGAGAGAAGAGCTAAGCAGATCTCCTCACATCGTTCTCTTTAGTTCTGGGGAAACCCTGCAGCCCATGGGCTGGTCCCATTCCCGGCCAATTCGCTGAGTCCTTGTCGCCTGTCGGGACTGTAGTCGGAATCCGTCCCGCCGCGGGAGATCCCCGACCCCGCCCGTGTTTCACCCCGGGCTCCAGCCTCCTGAGGGAGGAGGTGCGGCTGGGCTCCGTGCGGGGGACTTCGTTGGGTGTGCTGGGCTGAGTTGCGCGGTGTGAGAACCGGAACGTCCCAGTGCGCTAACCTGAGGTGGCACCAGCCATTCTGCTGCTCGTCCCCTTGCACTTCTCCATTTCCTCTTAGGCTTTAAGTGTGACCTTCGAACCCTGGTTAGAGTACTGGTGAGGGGCCGCGTGACGTTATTGCATTTCACGGCTTCTCGGCATTCCCCAGGTTCCCCTCCGCCTCCTCAGGGCCTTTCTTAACCCAGAGAGTGGTTCCCCAGCTCCAGAAAATGAGCTTGGAGCAGTGGCCACGCTGAGGCAGGCGAGGGGCATTGTGGGGGCGTTATGTAAAAGCAGGACCCCAACCGACAGATCGTCCCGGGTGCTCGCGCTGTGTGGCACGCGGTGCTCTGCGCGTACACGGTCAGAAAGGTTCCTGGGCGGGAAACCGAACCCGGCGTTGTGCGCGCGCCTGCGGCTCAAGTAGTGTAGGCTGTCGGGTTTTGTTGTTGTTGCTGCTGTTGTTGCTACGCATGCGTCCTCGTGCCGTGCGACTATTTGTGTCAACCCTTTTGATTAGAATAGCGCCATTTTGCGGTACGGAAGCTACAAGACAACGCAAACGGGAGCCTGTCCCCGAAAACTTCCAGAGAAGTGTCACGTCTGTTTGAGAAGAGAAAAAGCCTGAAATGGGATCGAGGAAGATTTAAAGGCTGATTTTTCTTAATGGTATGTCTTATGGGATGGGAGAGTCGTTTCCGAGAGAGGCTGGTATTTATAGTTGATGGGGTGGAGGCAGAACGCAGGCCCTCTAGACTACTGTCTCATGTTGTTTTCTTTATTAACCCTTACTATAGGGCAGGGTCGGTTAGTGTAAGGTTTCGTGTTTTTACACATGACCTTAGGCCCTGCAGGGTCACTTTAGGGGCGAAATGGTGTTTTTGACTCTACTTTTTTTCATCTCAGCAGGTCCTCGAGGTGGCTCTGGTGATTGCAGGGGCCACCAAGGGCTTGGCTTGTTTGTCTCATTTTCTTCTTGCCTAGTCTTATCTCAGTTCTCCCAAAAGTCATGTCCAGACCCTCCCTCATCACCTTCACTCCAGCCGCGGACCTCAGCGACCTCTGGAAGGATGGGGAACGGCAGTCACAGCCTGAGGAATCAGAGCCCACCCTGGATGGACCTGTAATCCGAGCTTTCTATGAGGCCCTGATTGAGGATGAGAGCAGTGCCCCCGAACACCAGAGATCTCAACCGGAACCTGCCAGGGAAAGAAAGAGGAAGAAAACAAGAATGATGAAGGAGGCTGCAGCAGGAGCAGTGGCAACAGGAGCATCAGGAAGACATGGACAAGGGAGATCCCCTGAGACTGAGGACAAGATGACCCAGTGGATACTGAGGGCAGCCCAGGAGGGGAACCTGGCAGAACTTCGAAGGCTGTTGGAGCCCCATGAAGCAGGAGGGGCTGGGGGAAATATCAATGCTCGGGATGCCTTTTGGTGGACCCCCCTGATGTGTGCCGCCCGAGCAGGCCAGGAGGCAGCTGTGAGCTATCTCCTGGGCCGTGGGGCTGCCTGGGTGGGGGTCTGTGAACTGGGTGGCAGAGATGCTGCTCAGCTTGCCGAAGAAGCTGGCTTCCCTGAGGTGGCCCGCATGGTCAGGGAGAGCCATGGAGAGATGAGGAGCCCGGAGAACCGGTGAGGGGAAACCTTAGCTCATACTCATCTTTCAGTATGTTCAGCCCTTCCTAGCCACTCCACACCAGAGGCCCCAGAACAGACTAAAGGGTTCTCTCCTCATCCTCCAGTGTAGATTGGTAAGGCAGTGTAGTCAAGTGGTTATGAACATGAGCTCCCTGGGTTTAAATTCTGATGCTACTTACTTGGGCAAACAATTTAATGTCTACATGTCCCAGTTTTCTTATGTTAAAACTGAGGCTACTAAGAGCACTTTTCTCGTAGGGTTGTTGTTAGGATTCAATGGGTTAATATACGTAAAGTGCTAGAACAGTGCTTGCCACATAGTATGCACTATATGAGTGTTAGCTGTAGTCATTATTACTAGTATTTCTTCCTTGCCCAAGAGCTTGTAAGGCCTGGTTACCATCTATTCTCTCAACTGTTCCTCTCTGTGTCCCTCGTGTTAAGAGGAGAGGAAGGCGCTTTGTTCCTTAGAAGAAAAGCTGGGCCGGGTGCAGTGGCTCACGCCTGTAATGCCAGCACTTTGAAAGGTGGAGGTGAGAGGACTGCCTGAACCCAGAGGTTTGAGACCAGCCTGGGCAACTTGGCAAGACCTCGTCTCTACTAAAAATAAAACAATAGCCGGCCGTGGTGGCACACTATGGTTCCAGCTACTTGGAAGGCTGAGGTGGAAGGATCACCCAAGCCCTGCAAGTTGAGGCTCTGGTGGCCGTGAGCGTGCCACTCCAGCCTGGGTGACAGAGTAAGATTCCTACTCCCCCCCCAAAAAGAAAAGAAAAGCTGGAAGGATTCTGTCCTACTTTGCCAGCCCCCTCTGAGGCCTCTATTCTTCCCCTTCCCCTTCCTCTGCCCTTAACCCTTTTTCTTCTGTTTCTGCAGGTCTCCCGTTCCCTCCCTCCAGTACTGTGAAACCTGTGACACCCACTTCCAAGATTCCAACCACTGCACATCCACTGCTCATCTGCTGTCACTGTCCCAGGGTCCCCTGCCCCCCAGTATTCCCCTTGGGGTACCCGCCTCTAGCCCAGGCTTCAAGCTGCTGCTGAAGGGGGGCTGGGAGCCAGGAATGGGGCTGGGACCCCGGGGCGAGGGCCGTGCTAACCCCATCCCCACTGTCCTCAAGAGAGACCAGGAAGGATTAGGCTACAGATCAGCACCCCAGCCCCGAGTCACACATTTCCTAGCTCGAGATACTCGGGCTGTGGCTGGGAAGGACAGAGCACCTCGGGTGGCCACAATGAGCCGGAGGGAGGAGAGAAGGCGGGAGGAGAAGGACAGAGCCTGGGAGCGAAATCTGAGGATGTACATGAACCTTGACTTCTGACTTTGATGAAGTCTGACTGGTATGCTGCTGAAATCTGCACTTGGGCCTCTGACCTGGGCACTATGACTTCCACTTCCTGGCTGCTGCTCAGGTGTGGACTCTCAGGTTTTGATCAGTGGGTTTATGTCTTTGATGGAGAGGAGCTGATAGTGAGAAATAAACTTCTTTCTCTTTTGTGGTTTATTCACTTTTTTGGAAGCTGTTTTGAGAAAGCCAAACAGAAGGCTGGGTACCACATGCAAGTGTCACTGGAGCCAGAAGAGGCAGCCTCTCCAGGTGGCATGGTAGGTGCACCACTCTGCCAGTCTGGCTTCATTTTCAGGTCCCAGCCTCTGGTAGGAGTGTGCCCTTACTCTTTCAACCCCTGTGAACTCCATGCAAGCCTCACTTTCCCCAGTAAGAGTCCCTGACTTCTTCAGCCAACTCAAGTAACTGATTTCACAAACATAAGTTCATATACTATGTGCCAAGAATAAGAATAAAATAATTCCTGTGGCTCACACTGAGAGGCCGAGGTGAGAGGATTGCCTGAGCCCACGGGTTCAAGACCAACCTGGGCAACTTGGCGAGACCTCATGTCTACAATAAGTCAGAAAAGTAGCCAAGCATGGTGGCATGTGCTTGTAGTTACAGCTACTTGGAAGGCTGAGGTGGAAAGATCGCCTGAGCCCAGCAGGTTGAGGCTACCTGCACTGCTGCCTGCACTCCAGCCTGGATGACAGAGTGAGACTGTGACTCTAAAATAAAAATAAAAAATTTTAAAAAAAGGATTCCCAACCCTCAAGAAGCATGCAGCTGGAAGAGGACACAGCCATGTGATCAAATATTATAATACAGAGTGATAGGGGAAGGCCCCCAGAGATGATGAGAATGGGTAGGGTCTTGCCGGAAGAGGTCAGTGTGGTAGGATGGTCTAAGATTATCCAGTCTATACACAGTGGAGCTGGGACTGAAACTCTGGCCTACCAAATCTGAAGTCAAGGTTCTTCATTTCACCTATTTGTCTACACTTCTCTTTCCCAAACTTTCCCACCCTCCCATACCCCACTCTCTCATCTTGCTCATACCAGGGCTTGCCACCTGAAGAACTCACTGTTGCTAAATCCAGGAAATGAAATATGCAGGGAAGGGCTGCTCGAATCCCAAGACTCCCCTCTTTTCCTTCAAGCCTTTCATGAAGTCTTGGACGCAAAATGGGAGAGTGATGGGGGATGTGGAGAAGAACCCAAGAGCAGAGGTGGTCTAGTTTAGAGGGGCACTAGAGGCTCAGAGGACCTCTGGGCGAGGACAACGTAGAGCTGGGCTTATATTCAGGTTCTGGCCCTCGCTGATCTCGGCTGGCGCCCCGCGGTCCTGCGCTCCCCGACAGCATGGGGGCGGGCAATCCGCAGGGTCCGCCCCGCGAGCTGCGGCTCCGCCCCCGACAGTCCCTCCAGTCCCGGCGCAGCTGCTTCCGGGCTCCGCGGCTCCCGGCGGCTCCGCCAGGCCGCGGCCCCAACGCTGGGCCCGGGAGGGGCCCCTGCGCATAGCGCCGGACGCGTGGGTCCCCAGGTAGGCCCGCGCTTTGCCTCGCGGCGGAAATCTCCGAGGATCTCTCAGTTCTGACCTTGCGGAGGCCGCGTCTCTGCTGCGTGCTCGCGGGCCGGTAGGGCCACTTTGTAGAAATCATAGCCTCCTAAATCAAGGGACGAACGTTCCTGGCTGGAGTTTGCTGGACACCTCTGTTCCACCTCCCAACAAAGAGAATTCCTATTCCTTGAGCTCCTTTAGGGCAGCAGTTTAAGACTCCTAAGATCCAGATCCAGGAATACCTAGGACCCGGGGCCACCTTTCTGCCTTCCTTCTTGGATGGAGCACCGCCTCCCCAGCTTCTGGGGCACCTTGGGGCGTGGCCTTGGTGAGTGAAACTTGGGGTGCTGCCTGCTGGGAAGGAAATCCGGAAACACAGAGAGGACACTGTGAGGGTGACCCCAGCCCTGCCAGATTCTGAGACTTTTGGAATCTTGTGGGAAGGTGGCGGTGGGGAATGAATTTGGATGTGCTTCCCGTCTTTACCCCCAAACTGAAAAGGAAACAAGCTACTTGCCACCCTTGAGGCTGCATGACCATTCAGGGAAGCGGGGAGCCACTTCTGAGTTCAGAGTAGGACGGCGTCACCAAGCAGATACCTGTTCTGAGCCTGAAAGGACTCTGGCTTCTGAGGAGACCCTGACAGTCTAAGAGGTGCCAGGAAGTTGCCCCAGAATTTGGGAGCTCAGTACACACCCAGCCATGTTCCTGCGACGGCTTGGTGGCTGGCTGCCCCGCCCCTGGGGCCGTCGGAAACCAATGAAGCCTGATCCACCTGCCCTAGAACCCAGATGGGTCGACAGCTCCCCCGAGAATTCAGGAAGTGACTGGGATAGTGCCCCAGAAACCATGGGAGATGTGGGGCCTCCCAAGACCAAGAACTCAGGGACACTGAGGGGCTCTGGGGCTGCTTCAGAACCAAGCAGGAAGCCCCAAGTTGAACAACTGGGGAGCAAAAGGATGGATTCTCTGAAATGGGACAAGGCTGTGTCTAACACTCAAGAGTCTGGGAGACTGGAGGCTGGAGGAGCCATTCCTAAACTCGGATATGATCATGTGGATTCAGGTGGCACCAGGAGACCTGGGGTGTCCTCTGAAGAGGGACTGAGTGCCCCTGGGCCTGAAGCACTAGTGGAGAAACCTGGCCGGCGTCAGAAGCTGCTGGGTTGGCTGCGGGGAGAATCAGGAGCTCCCCCACGGTACTTGGAGGGCCCAGAGGAGTGTCTGCAGATCTCTACCAATCTAACTCTACACCTGCTGGAGCTGTTGGCCTCGGCCCTCCTGGCACTGTGCTCACGGCCACTGCGTGCAGCCTTGGATGCGTTGGGCCTGCGTGGGCCACTGGGCCTCTGGCTACATGGGCTCCTGTCTTTCCTGGCTGCCCTGCATGGGCTCCATGCAGTGCTGAGCCTACTTACCGCCCACCCCCTGCACTTTGCCTGCCTCTTTGGCATCCTACAGGCCCTGGTGCTGGCTGTCAGCCTCCGGGAGCCCAGTGGGGATGAGGAAGCCCCTGGCTGGGAGAGCGAGGGGTTGGAGAGGGAGGGTGAGGATCAGAGGGGAGACACAGGAAAGGAGCTGTGACCATGGGGTGGGGTGGGGGCAAAGGGTGAAGACAGTATGGCCTTTAGGAGGACAGTAGGGGGCATGGCCCAGATTGTAAGCATAGGGACCTCAGGGATGGGGAAGAAACCCCAAAATATGAGGGCACAGGGCTTCCCCTTTATACACAGGAGAGAACAGAGCTATTTAGGGTGTCTATATTTATGGATGATGGGGCATTGCCCTTGGATTCACCAGCTGTTATTACTTTTTGCTTTTACATTTCTACCCCCTCCAGTTTTTTTTTCAACCTCCACTTTTTAAAAGCCAAAAAAAAAAAAAAAAAGTGTGGTGGTGGAGAATAAAGACCAAATGGTCCTCTCTGCCTTTCAAAACTCCCCAGGGGTGGAGGAGACCAGAGGCAGGATAGATCTCTGTGCAAGAGGGTGGTTAGGAGACCCAAGGGGTCTCTTGGATCTTGGGAACTAAGCCAGTTAGGAAGAGTGGGGCTGCTGAGCAAGTGGATTAGAGGGCTTGGATGGGGGCCCACAGGTGACAGGGAATCTGCAGGGAGGATCTGGTGCCCATAGGAGCCAGGAGTGGGGATGGCACAGGCAGTATTGGCAGGAGGGCCAGTTCAGAAGGGCTAGCAGCTCAGACAGGCAGTGTAGGGGAAGCACCAGAGCCTGTGGTTTCCACTTGGGGGTTAGGGGTTTGCTCACTCAGCAATAAATAACTGTGTCACACCAAATCTGAAATATACCACTATAAAGCGAGAGTTACTGCCATTCAATGTGCTTCCTGACGCCGTTCAGCTGGGGGTTTAGGTGGTAGAGGGCCCAGAGGGAGTGTTAAAATGGGGAGGGGGGCGTGAGATTGACGCCTGGAGACAAACTCCACAATGAAATGGGGATTGAAATATCATCTTTATTATTCTTGAAAAGTAGTGGGGGGGGGGTCCTCCAGTTTCTCTCCTACCAAAAACTGAGCTCCCACTGTACCCGTCTGGGTGGTGTATATGAAGTTACAGGTCAGTTACTGGACAGCTCGCAGGCCTCTGTGATGGGAGAAGGGAATAAAGCAGAGGACAGAAAGGAAGTACAGGGAGAGAAACAAGAAGCCTGAGGCCTTTTTTCCTCCATGTCTGACCCTCAGCCCCTTTTATCCACTGCAAGCTCAGAAACCTCTCTTTTGAGTAGTTCAGAACCCATCCTGGTTCCCTCAGGTGACATCAGTTTTTGTGTGTGTGTGTGTGTGTTTGAGTTGGAGTCTCTCACTGTTGCCCAGGCTAGAGTACAGTGGCACACTCACGACCACTACAGCCTCGACCTGTTGGGCTCAGGTGATCCTTCCGCCTCAGCCTTCTGAGTAGCAGAAACTACAGGCATGCGCCACCACACCTGGCTAATTTTTTGATTTTTTTGTAGAGGTGAGGTCTTGCCAAGTTGCCCAGGCTGGTCTCGAACCCTGGGCTCAGGCAATTCTCTCACCTTGGCCTCCCAAAGTGCTGGGATTATAGGCGTGAGCCACCTCGCCCGGCCGACATCACAGCTCTTAGCCACTTCCCTCTGGTGCCCTATGACAAATGGAAGTGTCAACATCTGATGGTGTCAGCCTTTGGCCATCCCCTCTGACCATCACATGAGCCTCTTTCATTCAGCACCCCTAGAGGACTTAGTGAGTCCTAATCCTTGTCTGTAAGAGTTTAACCCCTCACCTTGACTCCTGGGAGTCAGTAAGAAGGCTTTGTAGTCCAAGCAGGAAGTCAGGGACCGGAATTCCTCCACACACTTCTTGGGAGGGTATGGTGAGCGATCTGGAAGAATAAGGTGGGGCCAGGCCCATTAAAGCCTCTGGAAGTACCCACCCTCTGGATGATATGGTAGGGCCCAGAATTAGGAGCTTTCCTGCCTTCTGTTATTTTCCCCAACCCTTCCTGCCTTGCATCACCACTCACTGTAGAGGAGAAAGCGCTGATAACCCTGGCCAGTCTCTTTCAGCATGATTCCACTTGGGCATGAGCTGGAGAAGAGCTCAGTCTTCATGTCAGGGTGGCCTGTCAGTGCCAGTAAGAAGTGTGAGAACAGAGATGCAAAAACAAGTTCAGGGGATTTGGGGAGGGTGAGGGCTGGGGAGAGCCAACCTTCAGTTTTGAGATCTGTGCTCCCTTCAGTCAGGTGGTAGATCCATTTGCGGGGCACACAGAGCCCATTTTTCCTGCAGAGGTGGTAGTGGTGAGGAGGAAAGACTGAGCATCAGTCCAACCATGCTGTACCACCCTCTATTTATTCCATCTTATTCCTTCTTGAAGCCCAGCTCCCCTTGGGTTTTAAGCTACCAAGGGGTGGTTAGGTCCATCTCTCTCTAGAAGGCAATTAATAGAGCTATTGGATTGAGTAGGTCAAGACTAGTGGATATTTTAGCTAAGAACCCAGCTCTAGGTGGGGGAGTGCTCACACTTTTTTTTTTGAGTCGGAGTCTCATTCTGTCGCCCGAGCGGAAGTGCAATGGCACGCTCACTGCCACTGCAGCCTTGACCTGGTGGGCCCAGGCAATCCTGCCTCAGCCTTCCAAGTAGCTGGAACTACAAGTTGGGCCATTATGCCTGATAATTTTTTTTTTTTTGAGTTGGAGTCTCACTCTGTCACCCAGACTGGAGTGCAGTGGCCGCTCCCGGCCACTGCAGCCTCGACCTGCTGGGCTCCGGCGATCCTTCCGCCTCAGCCTTCC
>CAUYQG010140913.1:0-28547 GCA_963574415.1 Tarsius wallacei
TTTTTGTTTTTTTTATAAAGGACAAGCTAAGAAAGAAAACAAAACCCCCCACTAAGCCCAGACCAAGAAACACAGCCACGACGGAAGGTGTCGACCCATATACAATGAATCCCGAGCCCAGAGAAAAAATATGCAGAGAAGCCCTCCGCAGTGCGCTCGCTCACAGGCGACACCCCCTCCCCACTCACTCACACACACACACACACACACACACACACACACACGCGCGCGCGCATCTGTGCCTGCACAAGATCAGCTTCTGTCACAGAAGCAGCTTCTGTTCCGCTCCCCGAGCCTGCCTGCCTCTCTGAGCCCCGGTCTGTCACGCGCCGCACACCTCCCCACCCACGGGCCCCGGTGCGGGACGGCCGCGACCCCTCCCCTGGCGCCCCGAGCCGCTGCGCTGGGGCGTGCGGAGGGCGCCTCGCTCGGTCGCTGCGTCCCCGGCGGGCCCGCGCCGACCCCGGTGCTCAGCCAGCCCCATTCTTGGCATTCACCGCGTGCCTTAATTGTATGGACATTTAAATCAAGGTCCGCTGTGAACACGGAGAGAGAGGCCTTTCTCCTGAGGAAGGAAAGGAGGAAGGAAGGAGAGGCGAAAGGAGGAGGGGTGGGGGTGGGGCGGGGGAAGACGGGGTGAGAAAACGGGAAAAAGAGCGAAAAAGCGGCGCGTGTGCGTGCGCACTGACAGCGGGGAGGGGTGGGGGCGGGGAGCGCCCGGAGGAAGGGACCGCAGCATCCTTACGGCGCGGCGCCCCGGTCGCACAGACAATGAGATAACGGCGACGTCTTCCAGAGGCTCTTTGTTCTCCCCCGTCCTTTCGAAGCCAGGCTTCTCTCCTGCAAGGCGGAGGGGGTGGGGGGCCGGGGTGTGGGTGGCGGTGGGAGACGGAGGGGTGCCTCCCCCGTGTTAATTACCCCGACTCCCCTCGCCCCTCTCCCCGCGCCTCGCCTCCCCTGCAGCTCCAGACAATGAAAAAACAACACCGACCCCACCTCGCCCCAGCGCAGCCAACCCTACGCTACCCACCCATTTCGCCCTCAGTTTTGCCCAGGAAACAGGGGGGCGGCGGGCGGGGGGGGGGGGAGGAAGACGGGAGGGGAAAGGAGAGAGCCGGGCACGAGGGGGGCGGCAGGGGCTTGGCAGCGGCTGCCGGGCAGGGCGCGCGGCCGCCGCCTCTTACCTCCATCGCCGAGTCCGGGCGCAGGGGCCAGCTGCCGCGCTCCGGGGCCGGGATGTGGGGAGTCAGCCTTACGGAACTCGCCCGCTGCAGTCCTCTCGCTCAGGTCCCAAGTGGTGGAGGGGTAAAAGGGGGAGAGAGGGAGAGAGGGAGAGAGAGAGAGAGAGAGAGAGAGAGAGAGAGAGGAAAAAAACCCCATAAGAGCGAGGCCCATCTGGCCCCTCATCAGCTTTGTCAAGTCTTGCATACGCTAAAATGCTAATGACCTAGATAGCTCATGCAAAATGCAGCAGGGAGGGAGGCAGCAAGGGAGGTGGGAGGGAGGAAGAGAGAGAGAGAGAGAGAGAGAGAGAGAGAGAGAGTGGGGGGGGGAGGGAGGAGAGATGGAGGGAGGGAGGGGGGAGAGAGAGAGAGAACACCCCTACACTCTCCCCACCCCACCCCCAACTGTCATCGGGCTCTACCAGGTAAAGGGTGGACGTAGGTTAAAAAGACCACTCGTGTATAATGCGGCTGGATCCCCGGGTCAGAGAGAGAGAGAGAGACTGCCGACGAGAGTCCCCAAAGCGAAGGGACAATAAGACACGATTTTAAGACCCCCCCATGCCCTCCTGCACCTCTTTCCTCTGTTTACACACAAACCCAGCGCCACCTTCCTCAGGTACACGGACACGCCAATTTCCCATCAATTTCTCAGAGCTCCTGTCGACAGGCACCCACGTTCTCTTCCCCAGCAAAACTCATCCCGTGGACCCGAGGTCGGGGGACCCCCTTCTCCTCCGCAGTCCTCCTCTGGCAGGCCCACCCCCACTCATCCCCCCCCTCCCCGCCGTTCACTCAGCCATCCAGGCAGCAGCGAGCTCCCTTTCTTTCCTAAGCCAACCGGTCCCCGTCCCCTTCCCAATGCCCCCTTATCTGGAGAAGGTGCGGCGGGGGACCGGGAAAGCCAAGTCAAGCCCACCTTGGTCTCCCACGATCCAGCCACCCCTCCCAGAAAAAGGAAAAAGGAAAAGGAAAAAACCCCGACCCCTCGCCAGCATCACCGACACCGCTAAAGCATGCCAGACGGATAAACGAAACTCAACCCGAATACCCTCCGAGGTCCGCAGGCGGCGACCACCCGGGTCCCGGAGCCGGCGCTCCCGCGCGCCCCTGCTCGCCGAGCCCAAAGGCGCTTTGTCCCGGCGTCCGCACAAGGTCTCCTCCGTCTTTTTGTTCTCCTTTTTAAGAGACCGGCCGCAGTCCCCAGCGATTCGGCCGGCAGCCCGAGCAGAGGCAGGAGATCTACTGGAAGAAAAGGGGATGGGGCAATAGACATGCAGATGAACGAGGGAAGGGCGCAGGGAGGAGACGGAAGCCCGGCGCCTGGGGAGCGGCCGCCGGGGCCGAGCCCGGGTCGCCCCTGCCTTCGCTGGGGAAGGGGCGCGCGGCAGGAAGGCGCTGGCGGTCGCTGCACCTGGCAGGAGGAAATGATAGCCATGATGAGAAGGAGCACGATGATGATGATGATGAGCGGGTTGGAAAAAAAAGGCAGAATCTCCCTTCGGTGAACCAGAGCATGCGTGTAGGAGGGACTGCGCTGCCCGCGGCGGCGGCCGGGGGAGGAGAGGCGCGCGCAAGGCAAAGGTTGTGGCGGCAGCACCCTCAGATGAATAATAATAACGGCCTCGCAAGTTGCGGCGCAGCCTGGAAATCCAGCCCTTCGCGTGAACTCGCGTTGAGCGCGGATTGCAGGGGATGGGGAAGAGGGGGAGGGGGGAGGGGAGGAGGGAGCGGGGAGGGGGAGGGGGCAGAGAGGCAGGCGAGAGAGGGATGGGGAGAATTTGGAGCCTTTGAATGCATCCTTACCGAGCCCCCGATCTCGTTCCCCGTCCTCTTGGGGTGAGGTCGATCTCCTTTTTGAAAATTATTATTTCTTTAACGGATTATTCGGCTAAAAGAAGCCACATCTGCTGACGGTTCCGAAAACAAGAGGATTAGGAGCCCGTCCACAGAGCCGGGCCCGCAGCCCCCCACCCCCTCTCTGCACCAGCACACGTCATTCCCACTGCCCCCGGGTACCTCCCTCTCCACCGTGCTCCGGGAGAGCTGTGCCAAGGAAAATGCGGATTTGGGGAAAGTGAGAAGTGGGAGCGCTCGGAAGAGCGGCAAAGCCAAGGCCGGAGGTGGCGATTCGCACCCCCACACTCTCACGCGCTTCCGCTTATCCGTTGCTATCCTGGGAGAAGGGGGCGCTTCCCCAGCCCACGCGCGCCGCCGCCTCGGCAGGGGTCCGCGCTCCCCGACCCCCGGCCGCCGCCCCGGCAGCACCAGGCCCTGGCCGAGTCCTCCCGGCTGCCCCGGGTGCCAAAACTACAGCTGGCTCCACGGCGTCACCTCTGCATCCTCCTCCTCCGCCCCGAGGGTCCCGGCCCTGCGGTGCGTCCGCTTCGGGTCTCTCCCGTTTGAGCGAACCGGGCGGGGGTGGGGGTGGGGGTCTGGGCGCACGCACGCCCCCTGCTCCTCGCCCCCGGCCGGAGGCTCCGGCCTGGGGTTTCCGCGGGCGAGGCTGGGTGGGGGCGGCCGGGGGTGGGGGCTGCGGCGGATGCGGTTGACATCACTGCGGAGCGCGCGCGGCTGCCCGGGCGCTGCGGCGACCCGAGCGCGCGTGCAGCCTCCCCCCGCTCGCCACCGCGCCCCAGGCTGGCGTCTGGGCAGGACAGCGGCAGGGGGTGGGGAGGAGCGAGGGTGGGGGAGGGGACGACAGTCCCGGCCCCCGCCCCCCTGCAGTCAAGGTGAACGTGAAGGAGAGCGGGCGCGCGTGCCCGCGCCTCTGGATGCGCGCGCGCCCCGCCCCTCCCGCGCCCTCCCGCCGGCCCGCGCCCGCCGGGGCCAGATGGACGCCCGAGATTAGAGAGGCACAGAAGTGCATCTCCACGCCGGGCCGCCACCCGTCCCGCGGACATTAGGCTCTCTTCGGGGAGGCGCCTTTTGTTGTGGGGGTTGTGTGCGTGTGTCTTTGCGGGAGCACGGGGTGAGCTGGCCTTAAGGAAGGACTCAAAGAATTTGCCCTTGAGAGCCAAACCCGTCTCCCCCGGCCCCCAACCGAACCAAGCGCCTGCGGTGAGCAGCCTTGGGTCCTTCCAACGGGTCAGCACTGCGGCCGCGAGAGGCGGCCCCAACCCGGGCGATTCACGCACACGCGGGGCCCATCTGCCTCCTCCCCATACTCCCGTTGTTCTTCTCTGACGACTCAGAAAAAACAAAACGACTAGGTGCTTCTTGGGCAGTGCTGGATTTGGGGCAAGGAGAGATGGGGAGAACAAGCCCTGCCGTCCGAAAGCAGCCTCCCCGAAAGCGCACGGCCTGGGGCGGCGACCGCGGGTGGGCCTGTGGGGTCGCGGCAGAGGCGCGCCCGGTGAGTGGGCGGAATAGCGTGACCCAGGGCGCGGCCCGCTCGCTTCTAGGCCTTTGCGGTTCCCGTCAGTTATTGGGAGTGTGCCCCACTAGAAGAATAGCGATCTCAAACCCTCTCAGCACCGGTTTTCTGCTTCCAGCAGTGCGCCATTAGAAGCTCAGAAAATTAAGCAGTTTTTGTAAATTCCAAGGGGAGAGAGAGGAGGAGGAGGAAGAAATGAAACAGCAGCAGCAGAACTAAAACATCACTGCGATTTCTAATTTCTGAAGACTAGCAGGATGGAAAAAGCCATCATCTGGGCTGTCTTTCCGGGGAAAATTTACCATTCTGATAATGTTTCCCTTAAACCAAGATACTTTTCTGGCGGAGAAACTATATTGGCAGCAGCTTCGCGCAAGATTTCCACCATTTTGATAAGGGCTTTCGATGCAGTACTGCCTGTTTCCTATTCACTAAGAATTCCTTGGGCAGGTGGTTTCTGAACCCCTTCTCCTTGGAGTGGCGGGCCGCGACATCAGTTGGTCTGGACCGAAGGGCGGCGGGACACAGCGCTCCTGCCCTTCCGTGGCTTTTGTGAAAGGCCTGGTTTTGTTTGGGTCGAGGAGGGTTTCGTGCAGTCCCTCCCGAGCGGTTGCTGCAATGCGGGATATTTGCCTCTCATCTTGCGGCATGGGGGGAGGGGAGAAGAGCGATGGTTTTGTAACCGGCTCTGCAGGCCTGAGTGGGAACGCCTTCGATGATGAGCCCCGGGTTAAAAAAGAAAAGAAAATGAAAAAAGGAAAAAAAAAAAAAAGCAGCTGATGCTGAATTAATAGTTAGAGCAGCATACCCCTGGGGCTTTCTCCATCCAGGGGGTCAGGAGTCCTTTCCCCTCCTCCAGTCACAGCTTTCCTGTTTTTAACCAGTCTTATCGGATACTGGGATATTTGTGATGGCTTCTTAAAACCTAAACCCTTGGGCTTAAGAGTTGCCTATGCTCCTGATCAAACCCACCCCAAATACTAACATGTTAAGAAATTATATTGTAAAACCTCCCCAAATCCGATTGACTGGGCTGTTTGGGGCCCATATGGCCGGACAGCTGTGCTGCTCCACGTGAAAAGACACCATTGCCCCTCGAATGGTATAAAGCAGGGCTTCCCCAGAGAGCTCAGACATGACCTAAGTATTAGCTTAGCCTGGGGTGAAGACTGAGTTAAATCTCTCTCTTCTTGGAGGTTAAAATAAAGACAACAACAAAAATCAAGAGGTGCACTTTTGAATTCATTGTAAATTGCATGCCTCCTGCTGGTCCCACCAAAGGAAGGAAGGAAGACCCGAGAAATAAACTCTGTAGCTTACCACCAGAATGACGGTAGGCAAACTGAAGACACAGGAAAGAAATATATTATTTGCCAAGTGTACCATGTGTCAGTGACATTTGTGGTTCCCTGTTCAGAGAAGCAGGGTTCTGACCTCAGCCGATGCCTCGGTGTTAACCATAAAGAACAGCCATCAGAGCGCAATTTCCATGGTGAGAAGATGAAACCGTGCTTTAAAAAGGAAAGCCCATTATGAAATGCAGCCGGATTTAATTTTTAATATGATGGCGGATCCTCTAACGCATTCTTTGCTGGTGTTTGCATTCAGGAGGAGTGATTCATTCTGTGGCAGAAATCAAAATAACATTCTGCAGTACTTTTAAACGGGCTCCTCGTTTTTTAAAGGGGTCCTGAAATAGAATATTCTATAACCTTCCAGTTGTGGTAGCCGGAGAGACAGAATACAAAACTCTGTTCCTAGTGAAATGTTCAGGCTAGATAAGAACCGGGCTTCTTCTTACTTATCTGTCTGTGCATACGCATATTCGCTCACAGTCTCTTCAGGCCTTAACAAATGTTTTAAAAATGAGAGAGAGAGAGAGAGAGAGAAAGAAAGAGAAATACAAATCAATCTGAAACGTGAAATTGGGGGAAATATTGGTTAGATGGTCAGATACATAGATACGTAAGCTCTTAGTCCAAAGTCAGTCAACATTATTTTGAAAATTATTTAAATAGCGAAACTACCTCCCTTGAAAGCTTTATACAGAGTTAGTAGATAACAAAAGTGTGCCTCTGTTCCCTGTTCCTTGAATGTCAGTTTGCATCTTTGGAATTAGGTACAGGCAGCTCTGCAGTTATTGCGCCTTTCAAAAAATAAAAATAAACAACAATTTTGAAGGTGTTATTTGGATGGCATCACTAATGATGGAACACCGGTGATCATTTGGCCACCCCCTTACTTGTGAGAAAAACAAGGCCCAGGGAGATGGGAAAATGGCTTCTAGATAGCATGTGGATGGTTTGCAGCAAATTCAGTGATGAAGTTAAGAACAAAACCTCGGTCTCTTTCTTTCTTGCCGGTGTATTTTTCATAGATCATATTTGAACTTTAAAAGTTTACTTGTGATTTTGATAAATAAAAGAAATAGCCAGCCCTAGTGAGTTCATTGAGTGTTTAGCTTGGATTGAGTTTTGAGATTCAAGCTTTTTCTACTTAAATTTCTTTAGTTTCAGCAACATTTCGGAACGTACTTAGGAAAACACACCCATCCAGCCTCTTGTGGCCCAGGAGGGACAGGGCAGCAGCCATACAAAAGTGTCAGAGCCTGTGACCAAGTGAATTCAGTGCCACAACGTGTCTGGAAAATAATCACATTAAGGCTAGGACCGGAGGTTTTGAGAAAGGCTCCCCCTCAAGACAGAGCTATGGAAAACATAACGTCCTTTCTGCCTTTTGTGGCAAGGGTGAGGCACGTGGTAAGAGTCTCTGACACAAGTTCTGTTTATCAGGTGGCAGTCACCACGTCAATTTGTTTTGTTTCTGCATTATTTAATAAATTATTCATATTTTCATAAAAAACAATCTTAAAAAAACAAAAGAAAATCAACTATGGTATAGGACACTTGTATGACCTTGGGCAAGTAAGTCCCTTTCCTTCTTTTACAACTCGAGTAGATGATTTCTAAAGTCCCTTTCAGCACAGATAATGTGTGATTCTATTTTTTTTTTTTTTTTTGAAAAGAACCCACATGTTCTCAAGTCTGGAAGATATTGTCTCCCTTTTCAAATCTATCTGGTAGACATTATGTCCAGGGCCTGAAAAGTAGAACATGGAAAGCTTTAAGAAAAGTAGCGTGTGTGTGTGTGTGTGTGTGTGTGCGCGCGCGCGCGCACGCGTGCGTATTTAAATGGCATTCATCTGAAAGTACATCCCTCTTTATTTTTGATTACTCTCTGGGTCAGGAAAAGGTCCCCACATCAGGTGAAAGCATTTCTCTATTCCCCTTAGAACGCCCAGCCCAGTATAACTGTCTGGCTTCGTGTGTCTTCACATAAGCAGATTCAACCTGAGCCTGCAGAGATTTAAAAGCCCTCCCCTTTAGCTCCCATCCTGACCTAGATTGCAGGATGAAGGCTAACGATTCATTTGCAATGCTTATGATGGGCACCTATTGGGGGGGAGGGGGAAGTTTCCCCCTCCCCACTTTGCTCCGACAGAAACCCCGTTACCCTCATCATCTGATATTACCACAAGTAAATATTTTTGTTCAATTGCGACATAGGGCATGAGGCTATTTCCTAATGAATTATCTGCCCCAGGGAGGACAACTATAACTCACTAGTGCTTCAGGCAATTTTTAGCATGTGTCAGATTGTGTTTGCCTTAGAGAACTTGGGCTGTTTTTTTGGTGCAGGCAAACTGTCCGTCTTCCTTTTTGTTCTTTGTGCAGAGATCTACGACTCAACATACCTTTACAAAGAGAAAAGCCTTGTTTGTGTTTAAGAGTCTGACGGGAGCATGGAAACAGCGTTCATATGCATAAAGGATGAGATCGCGGAGAGGATATAACGCTTGTATTCGTGTGGCAGATATTGTTTTAATGCAGACCGGACAAGGCTTTCTTTGAATTTCATTTAGAGGCAGCTACCATGTACTCTACATTATAAAACCAGTGCATTACACTTGACAAAATGGCCCTGACTAATAATGAGCTGCTAATTGGTGTGTTCATTAAATATACAGATTTGAAGCAGAATTAGTAGAAATGACTGAAATAGAAATCTTGTCAATCATAAGTGAGACAGCTGACAAGTCAGGAGGAAAAAAAAAGCACCTCAAATGTGATTCATATCTTGCAGGATTGTGTCTGAGGATGATTTAAATAAATTTGGACATTAGGTGGTGACAAGACGAAAATGAAAAATAGCATCCGATTGGACAAAAAGACTATAGTAGGCCTGGGGGATTGTAAAAGAAAAAAAAAGGAGAAGGAAAAAGGAAAAAGGAAGAATGAGGGGGTCGTTTGGAGGATAGCTTGTTTGTAATGAATGAATGAATAGATGAAATCTAGAATATTTATTTCCCAGTGGCCGACACTCAGGAGACACTTAACTATTGTTCATAAAATAAAACCAGTGTCCCTTCTGTGTTCAGCAGCATCAAACAGATTATCTGCATATATAACTCTGTTGGGAGGCCAAAGAATCATCACTGGAAGTACAGTGTGGGGACTGTTGGCTTATTTTCAATCTTTAATTTCAAAATGCGGTAACTAGGCATTTAAAAACACCGTACGTGAAACAAAGGGGCCACTGTAAGGCGACTCCATGCCAGGCACATGCCAGTTAGACATTTTTCTTATATTATCTACAATCTCACAACCATGCTAGCCCCATTTTACAAAGAGTTGACTGCCTTGCTGAGCGGCTAAATGACTTTCTCAAGTGCGTAAGTTGGCATTGGGATCCGGATATGACTGGCCCCTAAAACTGATTTTTTCATTACAACTCCATGCTGCAGGCTTCCCAGAAGGAAGGCGTAAGAATGACATTATATAATATAAAGCTGGTATTAAAAAATGCTAAGCGTTTGTCCTGCCTCATGTACTCAGTTGAAACGAGCAGGGTGAGGCTGACAGAGCAGATGAAAAACACCACTTAAGATAATTTTTTTCTGCTAAACTCTGTTGTACGCTATGCAAATATGATTGCAAAAGTGGAACATTATCAACACTTTAATGCTAGTTATCTTTCAAAGATGATACTCAGAGTAATCAACATAAACTTAGTATACTGTGTCCTAAATAATAAAAATGTTGGCTTGCATCATTCTGACATCCTCGGTATGACCTAGAAAGCCGATCGGAATGATATATAGTGATAATAACATTCTGCATTTAAACAGCATTTTAACAGTCACAGCATTTTGCCACCTGGGGTGGGGTGGTGGAGGGGGTTGGGAAATAGAGGACTTAGCAGCCCATTTGGGGGATGAGTGTTGGAAAAAATTCTTGGGGTGGCAGGCTGGAAACTGAGGTGAATATACTTCCACTTCTGGGTGATCTTTTGCTTCCAGTCTACCCTAAAGCAGGGTTGGTGAGGTAAGACCTCTTGTTTAGAAGAGATGTTCCCTGTTTTTTGGTGCATGGGCAGATACCCTGAGCGGATACTAAACAACACAAAACAAGGGATAGAAAAGGTGGAAAGAAAATTTTTTTTAAAAGTCATGAGGGCAAACCCCTCAGGTTCCCTCCTACTGTGGGAGCTTTTCTGTTCTCTTAAAAGATCCTGTTGCCCCCCCAAAAAGTGATGGGAATTTCATTTTTATGGAATTTGTGTCTCTGTTTACTACATATTTTTAAATGATTAAGCTGCCTTAGGACAGGGAAAGATGATGTTTTATTACGAATTCTTTACTAGCCATTTTTCTGCAACTACCGTATTATCAAGAGTTTCCTGACCGATAAAGGACCCAGCATGCTGGCAAAATGCTGTGTGCTGTGAGGCCACTGGCTTGGGAGGTCTGGCTGCTAGTTCTAGGTTTGCTACAGACGGATAACCTGAGACAAGTCGCCTTTCCCCTCACTGGTAGATGGAGGGTGCAGGGATTCTATCCACTTACCCAGCCTTTCTCTTTGTTCTGTCCCCTGCTCCCTTTTCATGAGGCTGCCTCCTGACTCCTCATCAAACCTGCTTGCGGGGCAAGATCTCAACTCAGCAACTGGCATCTCACTATGTTTATTCTCAGCAGGGAATTTTTAAAAGGCCTTACCATCAATGAACAACACTTTGGGAACCCCAAAGGGGTAAGCCATGGGTGTTTGAGGAGACAGAGAATGCCTTCCGGGCACTTCTGAAATGATTCTGGTTTTGTGTGGGTCCTTGTCCCCTGCCACCATAGAGGGGGCACCCTATAGGAGAACAAGCATTGGCCTCAGAGCCAAGACAGATGCAAATCCATGCCCCAGCTCTAGCACCTACCTACCATTGACTTTGGGTGGATTCTCCACGTGCACTGTGGGGACGGTGACAGGGCCAACACCGTAGAACTATTGTTTGCTGAGGGAATACCCAGGGAATGCCAGTTTTGTGCCTTTCCATCTTCTGCCTTCTCTCTAAAAGATGGGCCAGGTTGAGCCCTGAGGACCACAGCTCCTGGCATTCCCTTCTCTTGCTCCAGAAAAATAGGGAGATGGGGAAACCAGCAGTGAACTGCAGTGCCCCATGCTGTTTCCCAGCATGCACCTAGGTGATCCATGGTTGGTCCCTGTCTGAGCAAACGGGAAGCTTGTGGAAGGATTATTTCATGCTGTATCCCGTAGTTGACCTACAAGTGACTGAACAAGCATTATAAAAACAGCACATAAGGAAATAGGGACACACGTAGCCATCAACTCTTCCTGAATTCTGGGGGACAGCTTTTTAATCCTGAGGGCTTCAGAAACTCCCACAAAATAGAGCTTAAGCAGGTGTGAGAGACATTGCCTCCCCCAGCTGACCAGCGGTCTTGGTCCCGTTGTGTGTGTGTGTGTGGGGGGGGGGGGCGGGGCGGTCAGAGAGCAGAGAAAACCCTAGAACTGAAAGATGAAGGAATTGAAATCCAGAGACGTGAGATGCTTCCAAGTCCAAGGCGGCAGAATTATTGATTAGGTGACTGGAAATCAAAGACAAGAGGGCTAAACAATCAGGCAAGAAATCAAAGGAGGGGCCAGGTGAAAAGAGGTAGAATTTTATGTTGGGGGAACTTGTGGAGTCTGTTGACTTGCTTTCTCAGTGAGCTTCAGCCCAGGCCTGCCAGAACCCTAAACTTTTGCAGGTTCCTTTGTAGAGGGATAGGAGTTATACTGACTTACAGAGTTGTTATCAAGATCAAATGACACAAAGGGCAGCTACTGGCAAAGAAGGGCTGTTAGTACGTTGGCTTTGTTCTGGATAAAAGCCAGAGAAGTTCCTCAATGTTTTGGGGGTGATGGTTTAGCAGAGGAGGCCAATTGTAAACACATTTTCCAAGGGTCTAAGGAACTCTCTTTCTTTTGGGGACCTGAGCCTTAAAGTTAAGTTCCTTTGCCAAGGAAGCACACCCTATAGTATCGACTTTAGCCTAATTTCACTGCCGGTGCAGTATATCAGCATGGACCATTACAAGAGGAGAAACAAAAGAATTTAGGTATGAATGTGAAGTTCTTCGGGGATGTCTAGGAGAGGGTCCAGCTTTTAGCATGCTAAGGGAGAGAATGTAAAAAACATTCTTATAAAGCTGCTTAAATAACAAGGTCTGAGACACTTGATTTCTGACAATCAGAGACCTAAAAACTTCCTGGAAATTTATAGATAAAGATTGTAGATAAGATATAAGAATATTCTCTTAATTGCATAGTAGAGTTTGAGGGAAATAAATATAGCTGGACCAGAAATAAAATCTAACTACATGCTGTTTACAAGAGATGTATCAAAAACATGAAACGCAAATGATGGGGAAAGTAGTGACGGGTAAATACTAACCAAAAGAAAACTGGTGTTGTTTATTAATGTCAGATAAAGTAGACTGGATGACAACAAACATTATTAATGATAAAGATGGAGTGCTCAAATAATGAACAAAGGAAAAAGAGAACAAAGTCAAAGAGCAGTTCTAAACTTGTATGCCCCTAGAAACATAGCTTCAAATCATAAAAGCCAAAAATGAAGCAATTTGAGGGAGAAAATGACCAATTGGAAATGTAGTAAGAACTTTGAATGCACCTCTCTTGGTGACTGACAAAAGAAGATCAGAAAAGGACGTAGAAAATTGGGATGACATGACTATCAAGCTTGCTTTTATAGACAAGTTTGGATAACCCCTTGTAATTATCAGAAAAATCATACTTTTTGGGAGCTTACGCAGGAAATTTATAAAACTTGATCATGCTCTAGCCCAAAAAAGAAGTCACAACAAAAACTATGATATAATGCCATACCGGCTGTGTTATTAGACTATGATATAATTTAGCTAGAAATCAACAACAACAACATCACATGCTTCTTTGCATAATCTGGGGCAGATGGGAAGGCACTTCCGAATAACTCATCAGTCCCCAAAGAAATCATATTGTAAATTATTGATTAATTAATCTAATTACTACATAGCAAAATGTTGTGTGTCATAGAGCTATAGTAATACAGGAGGACTTCTAGTCTTTTTTTTTTTTTTTTTGAGTTGGAGTCTCACTCTGTCACCCAGACTGGAGTGCAGTGGCCGCTCCCGGCCACCGCAGCCTTGACTTGCTGGGCTCCGGCGATCCTTCCACCTCGGCCTTCCAGGTAGCTGGAACTACAGGCACGCGCTACCACACCCGGCTAATTTTTTGATTTATTGTAGAAATGAGGTCTCGCCAAGTTGCCCAGGCGAATCTCGAACCCGTGGGCTCAGGCAATCCACTCACCTCAGCCTCCCAAGGCGCGGGGTTACAGGCGGAGCCACCGAGCCTGGCTAGGACTTATAGTCTTAACATGCTTATATTAGTAAAGCAGAAAGACCGAAGGTTAAAGATTTAAATGTTCGACAAAAGAAGTTAAGAAAAGAAAAACAAAGTAAGCCTAAAAAAAAAAAAAAAGGAAGGAAAAATATAAAGATAAGAAGGAACAAAGGGGAAGAGAATGGTGAGATCTAGATTCTAAAGTCACCTGGCATGGGTTCACGGTTATTTTATTGATGAGGAGAAACATCCTTCCACTGAAAGGCTCTTTGTCTCTCTTTGCCTCTTAGTCTCTCCTCTGAAGGACCTTCTCCCTGAATCTGTGTTATCTTTGCAGTGGGCTAGATCGATGTTTCAGTCTCTGTAGCCTTCACAACTAGCCTAGGTGCTCAGCCATTTGACTGAATGACTTTTCTCCTTCCGTAGTTATTTGTGTATTTTTTCTTTTCTTTTTTTTGCTGGCTTGTAAAGTCTTTGAGGCGGAAACGATATGTGTCTCATCTCTGCTTCCCTGCAATATGTAAGCCAGGTCCTTGTGCAAAGTAGCTACCTGATATCTCGATGTGTTTGAAGTGGAATTGGGTTTGAGGACAGAGCTTTAGCTTATAGGTTGAGAAGGAAATGTGAGAAGGAAGGAGGAAGGGATTTCTGACTCTTCCAGACTTGAGAACCTGGGACTCTTTCAGATTAGGCTACTGACGACCTTCAACACGAAGGGGAGCTTCCCTAATGTGTGAGCCATGATTTTGTGGCTAAGAAACGAAAAGGAAGCAAATGAGAAAGCAGGGAAGGAGGGAAGGAGGTGGGAGGGAGGGAGGGAGGGAGGAAGGAAGGAAAGAAGGAAGGAAGGAAGGAAGGATTTCCTAAGCCCTTCTTTGGAGAGGGAACACATTCCTTCAGCCCTGGGTTCTATAAAGGCATCTACTCTGTGAGTTCTGAGTCCTGTCTGGAAGCAATCAATGGATGATGAGTGGTTAGGTAGGGGTAGGTGATTTTGGAGTTGGGTGCTAGCTAGGTTTAAGCCCCCCACTAGTTTTTTCTTTTATTGTGGGAAAATACACATCTCATACATTTTATCATTTTAACCATTTTAAATTTTCAATGAAAAGGCCTTAAATATGTTCACAGTGTCGTGCAACCACCACCACAACCCATTTCCAGAACATTTTCATCACCTCAAACAGACTTCTGTCTCCACCACTTTTTAACTGGGCAACTTTGGTCAAGTTGCCAGTTTCTTCATCTGTAAATCGGGGCTAACCGTATGATTTACCAGATAGGATGATTGTCAGGATTAAATGATGTAATGCATGAAGCTGCTTACCATAGTACCTGGCACCGTGTTTTATTGAGTACATACTCAATAACTGTTATCATAGGAAAGAACAAGGGGAAAGAAAATTAAAATCATTTAGAGCTGGCAGACGGAAACAGAATAAGTTCCCTCCCAGTTCTAAATTATTTGAACTAATGACAGCACATGCTGGACAGTTTTTTTTTGTTGTTGAGTTGGAGTCTCACTCTGTCACCCAGGCTAGAGTGTAGTGGCGTGATTATGGCTCACTGTAGCCTCCACCTTCTGGACTTAGCTGATCCTTCCACCTCAGCCTCTTGAGCAGCTGGGACTACAGGCATGTGTCACCATGCTCAGCTAATTTTTTTATTTTTATTTTTTGTAGAGATAAGGTCTTGCTACTTTGCCTAGGTTTGTCCTGAACTCCTGGGCTCAAGTATTCCTTCCGCCTCGGCCTCCCAATGTGCTGGGATTACCGGCATGAGCCAATGTGCCCAGCAAGGCTGGGTAGTTTTGATGGGGCTTGACTGGAACTATAACTGTTGGCAAATAACCTCTCCAGGGCTGAAAGGTGTGGGGCTGGAGAAGATTATTTCTAAAATTCTTTCCGCCAGCACTACATCTAGCATGTCATGGGAACTCAAGAAACTCTTGAGCCAGTGAATGAATGAATCTATCCATAAACATTTCAAGGCTTACAGGGAAGATAGAGATAATTTAGTCTTAGCTGTCAGTTTATCAATGAGAGCCAAAGAAGTAGAGTGACTTATTCAAGTTCACACAATTAGGGGTAGAGCCGGTTTAAAAAGCCGAGGTTCCTATGCAGATGTTGCCATCTTAACTTGAAACAGAACCCAGAAAGATAAAAGCCCGAGCAAACCTCGAAG
The DNA here is from genome assembly GCA_963574415.1 of Tarsius wallacei. Taxonomy (NCBI): domain Eukaryota; kingdom Metazoa; phylum Chordata; class Mammalia; order Primates; family Tarsiidae; genus Tarsius; species Tarsius wallacei. The sequence goes on from CAUYQG010140913.1 coordinate 15,519, forward strand.
GCCCATTCGATGCTAATTGAGAGTCAAGGTCTGCGAATATTCAATGTCATTTTCTCTTCTCTGGCTACACATTTGATCCAGAATGTTGCAGATAATTGCTTTGTGTTAACATTCCCTTCCATTTTAGGGGCAATGGTCATTCTCCTAAGGAGAATCATAGAAAATAACTCTTTTGAAAAACCCTAATTCTGGGGGAAACTGGGAATTTTTAAGAGACCCCGAACAGCTCTCACTGTCTAACCTTGCCTTAGACCTTAGTCTGCTTGCTTGTCAGGTGTGACTAGAAATACTTCAGGAAGCAGGGGTGAGCATGACGTGAGATAAAGAATGTGACGGTGGCTTGCACAGAGCTGGCATGCGGATGGCGTTCAGCAAATATTTGTGGCAAGAAAAGGAGGATATTATTGATGAAGCACACCCTCCAGCCTTATTATAACAGCCCACTTGACTCTGGCTGGGAAGATTTGCTGGTGCTGTATGCACTTTGTTTGCAATGCAACCCAGAGAATAACCTCAGGGCAGGAGGTAGCCATTAGGACAGCAGCAATTTATAGCAAACACGTGCTGTTGTTTTGCCGCTGTGTCCCACCATGCAGTTGGTCAGAAACGGCTTCCCATGTGGACTGGAAACGTCGAGAGGTGTCTCAGCCACACTAATGCTGCGGCTGCGGGTTTCAGTCTCGTGCCCAGGGATACAGGTCACTTGGCATTGGGGCAGTGGCCGTATATCCCTGGAGAGAAATGGGACAAGTCCTGCGCTAAGAATCAGGGCAGCGGGTTCTAGACCCGGCGGCCACTGCCTAGCTTTGTACTGTCAGGGCTTTCTACTTCTCGGAACCTCGGAATCCTCTTCTGTGAAACACAGGGCTCGAAATACATGATTTCTGACCCCTTCCAGCTCGAAAACACAGTGCTCTATTTATATACTGCACTCACAGCTTTGTAAGTATTGCCGCTCAGTGAAAATATAAGTGCCATACATGTGTTCCAACACACACACACACACACACACACACACACACCCTTCTAGATTCAGATTCTTCACTCAGTGAAATCGCATGAAAACCGGATGCCCCAGTGAATAGCCATTTTACTCACCACCTTTAGAGTGACATAACCCAGCTGCTTCTGGGCCAGAACCCCGTCCTCCTTGTGACTCGGTGTTCCTGCTGCCAAATGAGGTAGAAATGGTGCAGTCTGATTTCCACCCCCTAGAGCAACTGCTGCTGTGCTGTGGCTGCTGCGGCCGCCCCTGCCTTTTTCTACCATGGATGCTGCATCAGCACAGAAATGCTGAGCACAGCACATTTCTGAGCTTTGGGACGCAGACCGGATTGCGGCAGAGGGAAATGGGTTTCCATTCTTCTAACGGCTAGTTCCACCCAGTGAGTACTGGCGCTGTGGGGAAATTGACTTTAAAAACATTGCAACCCCCAAAGGGATGAATTTGAGAAACCTTGGCTTCTGCCGAGATCAGACCCCTTTGTACAGTTAGATTTGATCATCTGGGACGGTGATCTCGTTTCCTGCCCTAGACCTAGACACTCAGATGACATTCGTGTTTGTTGGTGGCGGTGGTGACAGCATCTTTAAAGCATCCTAGCGCAAGTGCCTGTTTTTTTTTTCTTAAAGGGTGACGTGCCTGTGGGCTTCCTGGGTTCAAGGCAACATTATTCAGGCTGATGGGATGAGCTGTTCTTTGTAGTGCTGGTTTTCCTGGCATAATCTCTTGGGAATAGAGCAGGACACAGCCTTGGACTCATTGGCTATGGGGGTGGAGTTTGCATTTTAATTCCCACAGATGTCTCCCTGAATTGCTCACTCAGCTTTTGGGGTACCAGTTTCATTGGTGACTAGTCTTTGCTTCCACATAAACCCTATAGGTGATGGTCTCTGGGCATTTTTGTCACCTTAAGTCTTAGTTTTCTCATCTGCAAAATAATACAACCCACAGTATGATCATAAAAGAATCATTTAGATGACTTATCACAATGGTCTCTAAATTTTTTTTTTCGAGTCAGAGTTTCGCTGTCGCCCAGGCTGGAGTGCAGTAGCACACTCATGGCCATGGCAGCCTTGACCTGCTGGGCCCAGGTGATCCTTCTGCCTACTCTTCCAAGCAGCTGGAACCATAGGCGTGCACCACCATGCCCGACTAATTTTTAAATTTATTGTAGAGATGAGGGCTTGCCAAGTTGCCCAGGCTGGTCTTGAGCCCCTGGGCTCAGGCAATCCTCTTTCCTCCACCACCCAAAGTGCTGGGATTATAGGTGTGAGCCACCACGCCTGGCCTTCTAAATCTTTTTGAGTGTGTTCCCCATTGGTAAAAATTTGACTGTGTACTCCCGGTGTATATATATATTTATGCATTTGTAAATTATATAATGCAATTATACTGTTAGCCTATATTTCAAGTCCTAATATACACTTAGGGTAAGGTTCATTATTAATGATAGTGGATGTTAAATCATATTTCAAATGGTGATGATTTCAATAATTTTTGGTCAACTTCATATTTGATCTCAGTAAATCATTGTTTTGATCTTGCAATGTGGTTGTGAAGAGCTCTTACCAGGAGTAGATATGTCACCCCTTCTCTTGCCGCTTGTGTTATTAGTATTTACTTTCATTGGGGATTTCTTTGAAGGAATTTTTCTAAGCCAAGCATCCATTTGGTGGTAGGGTTAGTTTGATTAAAACCAGCTTGAGGCTGGGCTTGGTGGCTCAGCCTGTAATCCCAGTGCTTTGGGAGGCTGAGGTGAGTGGATTGCCTGAGCCCGCGGGTTCGAGACCCACCTGGGCAACTTGGCGAGACCTCATCTCTACAATAAATAAAAAATTAGCCGGGTGTGGTAGCGCGCACCTGTAGTTCGGGCTACTTGGAAGGCTGAGGCGGAAGGATCGCCGGAGTTCAGCAGGTCTAGGCTGTGGTGGCCGGGAGCGGCCACTGCACTCCAGTCTGGGCGACAGAGTGATAAAGCTTATTTTCTTTCTGATATTTCAGATTACATAGGCTCTGATATTTTCTTTTGTGCACTTCAATGAATGGTTCTGCCTATCCCCTGGGGTAGCCGCCTGCACCCTTTTTGGGAGACCACTGAGCTAACGGATGTAAACATCCTTTGTAAGTGACAAAAGTCAGATTAAATGAAAGTGAGGATGCTGATTCAGAGAAGAATTTCTTCATGTGTAGAACTATACTCGCCTAGAGCTCTAAGGAGCACTATATACTTTTTCGAGAGGGATTAATCTCACTGGTGGTCTCCATAAGAATGGGCCTGATCATTCTTAGTTTGTCATTGAAGTCCTGGGTATGGTAGGTTGGTCATGTGGTCAAACAGACTTTTCTGATTCCAGCAATGCCCTCTGCATGACTGTCTGATCCTCCAGATTGAAGGTTCAAGAGAAGGAAGCCTTCTGTGGGATTAGTGTGGCTATAGGATTATAAATAGGAAGAGCAAAAAAATGCTTCTGCATTGCAACCTCAGAAGGCTTTGCTGAGTTGCAGAAAACCAGGAATATCAATACAGTTGTAGGATTTTGGAGAGAATACTCAGGAGTCCTTCCCTGGATCCTGAACATGCCTATTCTTTCTTCAACAGCAGTTAGGTTAGAGGGTTCTGATATGAAATGAGAGGAATCAGGTAATACTGGGTGTTAATCCAAAAAAGACGCTGCTTGTGTTTGGCAGACTTTGGGAGAGAGAGATGGAATGTTCATAATTATGACTTGGGTCGAAATCATAAGGCAAGTCTCTGTAGCTCACCCTGGGATGACATATACAAGAAGGGGTAGAGACTCTAAGTCATCACGCTCTGCACATTTTCCTGGGCGTGAAGAAACTCTAGAACCCAGGCTTCTACAACAGAGTGATAGTCCCTGAAAATCTTTTGGGTAGTCTTCTGGGCCACTACAAGTGCAAGTGAGAAAGACCCCTGCCTGAACAGTCTGACTTGACCACCATCTTGGAAGGAGTGATTCTCCCTGGAGTAAATTTGGCTTCAGGAAAAATAAAAGGGTAGAACATTCTCAAGGAGCTCATGTTCTCCAGCTACAAAGGGGTGGATAAAACAACAAGACATTAGTTGGGACAGATATCCAGTAACAAGTAAATGGCAGTTCAGGGCTTTTTTTCTTAATATATTATCTCATAGTAGATGAGATGAGATAGCACTGTTGCTGGGTCCATACTGCCCAGCAAGACGACTGTTCCCAGCTTACCTTGCCATTAAGTGTTATCATGTAACTGAGTTCTTGCCAATAAAATCTGAACCATTTTCAGGTTGGCTTTTCAAGATATGGGTGTGTTTCTACCATACTGTCTTTCTCCTTCCCATGACATAATGATGCCCCAGCTCTGGACATGGGGATGATGATCCCCACCCCCCAGGTCACAGGCTGGTACTGGTCATTGGCCTGATAGGAACAGGGCTGGCTGGGCGCAGTGGCTCAAGCCTGTAATCCCAGTACTTTGGGAGGCTGAGGCGAGAGGATTGCCTGAGCCCATCGTTTCGAGACCAGCCTGAGCAACATGGTGAGACCTTGTCTCTACAATAAATCAAAAAATTAGCTGGGCATAGGAGCACATGCCTGTAGTTCCGGCTACTTGGAAGGCTGAGGCAGAAGGATCGCCTGAGCCCAGCAAATTGAGGCTGCGGTGGCCGGGAGCATGCCACTGCACTCCATCCTGGGTGACAGAGTGAGACATCAACTCAAAAAAAAAAAAAAAGAAACAACAGGTGAGTGAGGGAAACTTCATCCGTATTTATAGCCACTCCCCTTTGCTCGCAATACCACCTGAGCTCCCTCCGCCTCCTGTCAGATCCGCAGCATTAAATTCTCATAGGAGTGCAAACCCTATTGTGAACTGCACATGTGAGGGATCTAGGTTGCAAGCTCCTTATGAGAATCTAATGCCTGATGATCCAAGGTGGAGCTAAGGCGATGATGCTAGCACTGGGGAGCGGTTGCAAATACAGATGAACGTTAGCAGTGAGATTTGAATGCACAGAGACCAAAATAAATTGCTTGGTGCAGACTCATATCAAAACCCTATCCGTGAGTGGGCAAAATGAGTTGATGTGCTTCGATTGTACAGCTGTCTCTGGTGGCAGCTTTAAGTCAGAATCCAACTCTTATTTTAGTCCACATGTGGCCTGCTCATTCTTTTATTTACCACTTCTGTCTGTGCCTCCTTTTTCTCCCCCTCTGGTGAGTTGTATAATTATTTCCTTATGTATTGCAATGAAATAATAATAGAAATAAAGTACGCAATAAATGTTGTGCGCTTAAATCATCCCCAAACCATCCCTCTACCCCTGGTCCGTGGAAGAGTTGTCTTCCATGAAACTGGTCTCCAATGCCAAAAAGGTTGGGGACCACAGCTCTAAGGGATGGCTGAACAGGGATTGGTTCCCTGAATGGCCACGTGGAGCAAGGCTGCTGCTCCATGTCCTAGTTCAAACCCGGTTTACTGAAGTGGCTGCTGTGGTATGCTGCCCAGGTCTTCCTCTTTAGTCCGGAAGTACTCATTTCACCAGATTCTGGTAACACTGGCTGCTGACAGTTTGCATTTGAATTCTTCTTTAGGAATCGCCCTTGGCCAAAGAGAACTGCCTCACCTGAAGTTCCACCCCCTGCCCCCAAGGGCAGCCCATATCCTCTAATTGGTCAGTGCTAGGATAAAAAGGCTTGGCTCTCATGTTTCAATTTCTGGACCATTCCAAAGGGGCATCAGAGCCCCTAGTGATAATGGCTGATGCTTCTGTTGCAGCTGCAAAACTACCTCTGTCTAAATGTTTCTCCAGAAAGCACTCCCAGTAAAACTCTGGCATGCAAGTCTCCTCATCAGTCTGTTTCCTGGAGAATCCAAACCCCTATGCCACTCATATTGTGGCCATTACAAGAATGTGGGGAAAAATCCCTCTTAGCCATTTCTTAAATATCTGCAGTGTTGTGCTTCTTTGTCACAGCACCTCAAAGTTTGCCTTCGTTCAATTCTTGAATACTGAGAAACAAACCGACTTGATAATCAGGAGACACGAGTCCTAGTTCTGTTTCTTCATAACTCATTTTTTTTTTGACTTTGAACTTCACCTCTCTTGCCCCAATCTTATCTGTAAAGTGAAGCTGTTCGATGAGATCATTTGAAAGGTCTCTTCCAACTTTAGTAATCCGAGGTTATCTTCTTTCTAAAAAGTATCTTTCCGTGAAGCTAGCCAGGGGCAGTCGTATGAGTTGAAAATTTCCACCCAAGCAAAAGATTTGGAATGTGACCCTCCATCATGACCTCGCTTTTGCTTCTGCTCATCCCATCTCCTTACCTTCTGCCTGCACCACCTGTCCTCCGTTTCTCTCTGATACGTCTCATCCACCAGCCAGAGAGGAGGTCCAGAAAACCTCAGTCATTTCTTTGAGCTCAGCTGCTGCTATATGCTTCCAGCTGAAATTCCATCTGGAGCCAATGCCGTAGGCCAACTCCTCCTGTGAAAGCTGTCTTTTTTCCATTGCACCTCTCAGCCCCACACTCCGGGGTGGCTTGGGCAGAATTGGCCACTGAGGACAAATACGGTGCTTTTTCCTCCCTGAGTCAGAGCTCTTTTGCCATCAAAATGCTCTCGGTACCTGTCTCTGGGAACACAGTGCTGTGCCAGGTGCTGTCACTAGCCAGAAGGACCCGGTCCTGCCTTCATTGCACTTACATAGAAGCGTGGGCATTATCACTGGAACGGTCAAAAAGGGTTGACCTTTTATTTAGTAGTACTTTGAAGTTTGTAGAGTATGTTTTTCTGTGATCTCAATTCATCTCTGAAATAGCTCACAGAGTCTGGCATTATCATTCTCATTTTACGGCTGAAGAAAGGGAAGTGAAAATGACTGTCCTAAGATCACACCTTAATTGGTAGTGTTAGGATTGGCACTCAGGCCTTCTAACCTCAAAACCTGCACTCCCCCCCCCCACCGTCTCTTTTTAGCCTATTAAATTCCTTCTCAAGATCTGTGTCTCCATCATCCAGGCAGGTCACTGGGCTCCCATGAAACTTGGTTTATGTCTTGGTATGTAAGTTATTAGTTTGCAATACTCCACTCACTCCCCCAGCTTGGTTGGGATAGTCTTGAGAATAAAGCCTGTGCCTCGGTCATTCTTGCGTTTAACTTCAATAACTAAATATTCTTGGCCAATAGTAAGTTAAATATTTTTTCTCCCTATCATGCCAAAATCTTTTGCATTGTACAACGATGACAGTAACAAAAGCACTGGTCATTTGTAAAAATAACAGGAAGCTGCCTATGGGTGTGATGTTATATGCCTCAAGAAATGTCCCTCTTTATTGCCTTCCAAATACCTTCTTTAAATGGCAGTATAACCTTTCATTCCATGGCATGTAGGGTTTTAAAGGGAGGCCCGTACTGACTTAAATTCACTCTGGTATATAAAAGATGTCTCCCAGACGCTACCCCAAGAGTGAACTTGGGAAGTTGGTTATGGACGAGAACCAGTATGGAGGGCTGCACTTGAGAGAGGAGAAAGAAGATTGACCAAGAAAGAAGTGAGACATAAAAAGCAGATCTCTGCTGGCTGGATGCAGTGGTTCATGCCTGTAAATCCCAGCCCTTTGGGAGGTTGAGATGGGAGGATCACTTGAGACTAGGAGTTCGAGACCAGCCTAGGCAACATAGTGAGACCCCATCTCTACAAAAAAAAAAAAAAGTCAGGCGTGGTGGTGTGCACTGGTAGTCCCAGCTATTGGGGAGGCTGAGGTGGGGGGAACACTTGAGCCCAGGAGTTCAAGACTGCAGTGAGCTATGATCATGCCACTGCTCTCCAGCTTGGACGACAGAGTAAAACCTGTCTTTAAAAAAAAACTAGTGGATTCCGGGGTGATAATTGGCAAATAATCCGTTCTGGCAGATTGGCTAGTACAGTTCTTGAGCTTCAAAAATCCCTTTTCTGTGCCTTCATGACGCTGGTGTGAGCGGTGGGAGTCAAGTTGGGGGTAGGGATTTGAGGCACGTGGTCCCAGTGGTTCTGTCACCTCAGCAGCTGCATTCCAGGGCGGGGGGTTGCCATGACTTGGAAGCCAACTCAGAAGTGGAGCCTGGGGCAGCCCGGACATGTCCTCACTGTCCTTCCGCGTTCCAGGCACCAGGCTGTGCCGCTTCAGCACCGAAGACAGCGCCTGGAGGGCCCCTTGGAGATGCAGCTGGGACTTGTGCCTGCCGCTGTTTACACAGGGGAGTTCTGAATGTTAGATTCCGTGTCCTTGGCAAGCTGTGCTGAGGATTGGAACCTGGGGTCTTAAGGAAGGCTCCGCACCCAGGGGTCCAGCGCAGATTCCTTTGGGTTTTCCTTCAGGCTCGGAATCATTTCCCTTTCAAGTCTTATCCTTTGAGCTTTAAGCCTCCCTCTTCTCTTTCCTGCTGCCAGAGGCACTTATTTGCCTAGCCCTTCCTGCCCCATTCTACCAGGAAGAAGGTGAAATCTTCCTTGCCCCCATAACAAATCTCATTCCTTTAGGTCTGAGTATGCTTCCTCTTTCTGTGGACTCCTGGTTCTCTGATCTCCAGCTGAGAGCTGGCTAAATAACCCCAGATCTCAGGGAAAACATGGATGGGCACTGAAAAGTAATCGGCAGAGAACTGGATTCCAATTTCTTTTCCATTTTCTAGGTACTAAGTGGACTTTTTTGAAACTTTTGGAGACATGGTGCCTTAGCTCAATGGCATGTTGCCCCTAGTAGAAATTTCAAGCTCAATTTCAGGTCAAGGTGGAAGATAGCCTCCATGAATCTCCAGGGCTCATGGATGCCACAGTTTATGCAATAAAGACAAATAGATATTCTATCTCTATGAGAGGCCATCCTGAGTATGGTTCTAATTCTTCACCGACTATGTTGTCTTGAGCAGGTCATTTCACTTTCTTGAGTCTCAGTTTCTTCAATTGTGAGAGGAGATAGCAACAAATACCTATGCTGCATAAACACGAATGGGATCACTTATAGGAAATTGTTTTTTGTTTGTTTGTTTTTGAGTCAGAGTCACACTCTGTTGCCCAGACTGGAGTGCAGTGGCCACTCCCGGCCACCACAGCCTCAACCTGCTGGGCTCCAGCGATCTTTCTGCCTCAGCCTTCCAAGTAGCTGGAACTACAGGTGCGCGCTACCACACCCGGCTAATTTTTTGATTTATTGTAGAGATGAGGTCTCACCAGGTTGCCAAGGCAGGTCTCGAACCCGCGGGCTCGGGCAATCCACTCACTTCAGCCTCCCAAGGCGCGGGATTACAGGCTGAGCCACCGAGCCCGGCAGGAAATTGTTTTTTAACTGTAAAGTAAGACACAGTAATTAACTATAATAGTTCTTACTATTGCCTGGTAAGGAATGGATAATTCTGGTTTTCTAATCGCTGCAGGCTATAAAAGTGTCAAGTCAGGCAACCCCCCTCCTACTGTGGGAACTTTTCTGTCCTCTCAATAAATCCTGCTTTCTAAAAAAAAAACAAGCAAACTATATCACACCTATCATGGAAGGTGCAGATAATGATGCCAGGCCAATCCAAAGGGAAACGTATCATTCTGCTTGGAGCTGGCCATCGCCTGTGCACCTGGCTTTGGTCCCTTCTGCATCTTTAAAAATTTTTTTCTTCCATTAACTTAATAATCCAGGAATACTCACACTGACATCCATGGTTTATCAGGCAGTCACAGTACAGCTGAAAACAGCTAGTGACACATTCCCCTCCTCCCCAATCCAATCCCCACCGACAGCTGGACATCACAGAATCTCGCAGAAACCTGTGGGTTTATATGAGTGATCGTCACGTGTTTCCACCCATTCCACTGCTCGCTTCATGTCACTTCCACTCACGGTTGCCATGTCTTTGGATGATTTGACCTTTCTTTAGAGTTCTTAAGAAAGACTGCTTTACATGGCCTCTAAGGGGGGTACGTCTTGTCACCACTCAGTCTATGGACAATGCAGTTCTGGCCTGTATGCTCATACAGGCATTTAGCCCCTCACCCCATGATCACGCCTTTCCCAGCTGAACCCCAGTTTTGTTCATGTATCTGCCATTCCCCACTGACTGTGTGCCCATGGAGAGCTGACCTCAACCCCAGATCCAGAGTGGTTCTGATGGGAAAAAGTCTATCCTTTCCCCCTGGCTGGTGGTTAGTGCCACAAGGTCTCTGGAAAAGGCTTCCTTACACCTAAGGGAGGGTGAAGGGGCTGGATGAGATGCTGAGAATTGTTCCTGCCAGCCTAATATTAAGACTAGCTCTGAAGATGACAGGGCAGAGAGCTGAAAATTACCTGAGTCCTTAGTGACGCTGCCAAACAGTTAGATCAATCAATTCTGAAGCCTGCATTTCTTCTGGCCTTCCTGTTACGTGAGATAATAAAGTTCTTTATTGATTGAACAAGGAGTGGTTTCTGTTACTTGCAGCTAAAGGCATACGAATCTACTCAGTTGCTGATCAGGGGATGGGTCAAGGTCAGTTGTCAAAGACACAATGCAAACTTGACCCGCTATCGAACCCCTTGAGTCGTACCCCCAAATAATTCACGGAGCTTCTTCAGTCAACCGCATTTTCACTCACGCCTGCCATTCTTAGCCACGTGTGTCAGATGACATTAGGTGGCAGTAGTTTGAAGACACAGTCTGCCAGTTTGTGAATTCTGTTTTGTGAGGTGTTCAGATTCATTCTTAATCATGGCTTGTCCTATTTCCTCTAGGTGCCAAGCCTCATTTGTTAACTTAATTGCTTGATTTGTGCTGTTTTCTTTGTTTTGGTCGGGAGGATGTCCTGCAGTGACAGAGAACAAAGATCCTACCAGGGGAGGGGACTTTGTAAGGTAGGAAGAGTCTTTTGCTCCTTGGAAGCCAGTTTTGGAGTCTAAGATTCTGTGTAAAATGGTAGCTTGGGGTCATATTTATTAATCTTCTAAAGGGTATATTGAGAGGATATCATGCCCACCCTTCTACACAAGGCTCTCTAACTGATGGTCTGTCAGCCTGAACCATAATTTCCTCCTCTTGGCTGTAAGGTATTGTCTGCCTCACAGAGGCGACAGAAAGTGGAGAGGCTATGTTTAGAGACTGCTTGATTCTTCACACCCATAGATAGATGATTGATAAGCTACTAGATAGAAATGAGAAAAGAAAGAACAGAAGGGGAACTGAGGGACCAAAGAGGCTGTAAGGAGATTAATTTTATACTTTCAACAGATCCAGTAATAAAACACAGTCAAGAAATCATATTGGACTCTTCCCAAGTGCAAGTTTTTGTGGGAGGGGCCCAGAGGTACTTCCCCATTCTTGAGGATGGAAGAAGTTCATAGTGTTCGTAGTCTAGCCGAAAGATGATATAAGCAAGAAAAGAGTCATTTCTAACTATAAAACGAGTTGAATAGAAGATGTGATCATTGTTCTGGATAACAATAGAAAAGCGATCACAAAAAGAGAGGTCATTCAGTTTTAAAATTTTCCTATTAACTGTCTAGGTAATAACCTAGAGAAGGATGGAGATTAGAAGACACAATGGATTCAAAAACTTTGTGGCGGATATGGGAATAATTTTACTACCATCATGGTCATAATTGTCATCACTACCCTCACTCTGACAATAACAGATTCTATTAATTAAGCGTCTTCTGTAAGTCAGTGTCAGGTACTTAACTACAGTTGCCCCCTCCTCATGACAGCCTTGTAAGGTGCTACCCCATTTTATAATAATGAAACTGAGGACGACACTGCCTAGGAACTTTTACAATAGCCATATTGAGATATCATTGACATGTCACACAACTCGTCCACTTAAAGCGTACAACTCAATGGTTTTGAGTATGTTCGCCATGTTGTACAACCGTCACCACAATCAATTTTAGCACATTTTCATCACCACTCTCCCACAAATTCCAAATCCACAAGTTCCACTTCTCCCCAGATTCTCAAGACCTTTGCTTAGGGGATTTTAACCTGGGCCTGGTGGGCACTGAGAACTTTAAGTGTAAACACTTGCATCTCCAATATTACTAGAATGCTGCCTGGCTCTCTAAGCCCTATGACTTTGAGACTGATTCTGACAAGACAGGTAAGTAGATAGTTTAACTATGTGGATTTCAATTTTGAGTATGCTGGCTAGAAAACTTTAGAATTGTACTCCCAGGCCATTCCATGGACTGTTGGAAATTTCAAGCAAAACTTCTTCCACAGTTTGGACTGAAGGCAGGGAGTGCTGATTCTCAGATGACTCAACAAACAACACTTACCATCCTTGGCCTCACCTCCACACTGGAGAACTGGTTACTCAATAGCATGCTATGAAGGCAAGAGCTCTGTCTTCTCTCCTTCCACCATTGAGTGGTTTGGCCAAGTTGGAAATTGGTACATGTTTCTGTTCTAGAACTCCCTACAGATCCTTCTGTATTGAGAACCAGTCAACAGGATGTAAACCATAGGTCCTGAGTATAAAAACTTGGTGAATTTGAGATGAGGAATTCAAAGCTGAATGCTAAAAACATTTGAAACACACTCACAATAGCAAATATATGGAACCAACCATGCTGCCCATTGAAAAAGGACCGGATAAAAAAAATGTGATACATATACACGATGGACTTCATATGTGTGGTATATATACATTGTGAACTTCACAGCAACCTGGATGGACTTACAATCTATAATACTGAGCGATCTATCACAGAAACAAAAAACTGAGTATCACATGTTCTCACTCATAAGCGGACCTTGAACAATTACCATAATACTATAAGAAAAGGATTGGCAGTAGTGGGAATCTGCCAGGGGAGGGGGGGCACACCTCTTCGACAAGGGTACATGCCTAGTGAACATTTTTATACCTAACCCTGAATTGTACCCCACATCTCTAAAAAAAAAAAATAGGCCGGGCGCGGTGGTGCACTCCTATAACCCCAGCACTTTGGGAGGCTGAGATGAGAGGATTGCCTGAGCTCACAGGTTCGAGACCAGTCTGGGCAACTTGGTGAGATCTCATCTCTACCATAAATC
>CAUYQG010140915.1:0-31031 GCA_963574415.1 Tarsius wallacei
AAATGCTCTCTGGGGAGTGAAAATGCCTCTGGTTTGGAGCCAATGCTTCAGAGGGAGACTAAGTTGCTGTATTGACTCCTTGGTATCATTACAAATCTGTCATAAAATGTGCTGTTTTTTGTTTTTTTATTTTGAGTTGGAGTCTCACTGTGTCGCCCAGACTGGAGTGCAGTAGCTGCTCCCGGCCACCACAGCCTCGACCTGCTGGGCTCCAGCGATCCTTCCGCCTCAGCCTTCCAAGTAGCTGGAACTATAGGCGCGTACTACCACACCCAGCTAATTTTTTGATTTATTGTAGAGATGAGTCTCGCCAAGTTGCCCAGGCGGGTCTCGAACCTGCGGACTCAGGCAATCCACTCATCTCAGCCTCCCAAAGCGCGGGATTATAGGCTGAGCCACTGAGCCCAGCTAAACCTCAAGCTTATATGGCTGCAGGTATGGGCTGTAGACAATGTTTGCATGGCCACAACGTCTAATAGAATGAATAACTTAGTGTGTCCTCCGCACTAGTTATAATCACACAAAATCCTTCCCACTGATTTTAGGAATCCACCCCCCCCCAGAACTCTCTTCTCCCCACCCCATTTTCTGTTCTCTTGAATCTATCACATGATAGATACTACTATAACACAAGTAACTTTTTTACCCATTATTTTAAAGCATAAAAGCAAAATTCACAATTCCTTCTCATCACTGAGAGACAGAATTTTGATCACCACTACAAAGAGTGAATTGGGCAAATATGCCAGGATCTGATGCAAAAAGAATGGCACATTCAAAATTAATTTCTATCCTCATTCAAGTGACAGTGGCAAGAGGAAAAAAAATAATGAGCTAATTACTGAGGGAAAAAAATTAACCCTTTAAAGCATCTATCAAGGACTTACAGGGCACAGGAAAACTCACTCAGCCAATTTTATGCTCACTCATTTTGGTCCCCAGATTTCTGCAGATAACAACATTTTTCAAGAGCAAGAAAGCTATTCTTCAAGCTTCTGAAACAAGCATTTTATTAGATGTATTTCATTATGTCCTTTTTTATGTTGAGTCTGCCTTTTTATCAGTGCCATATTCAAAAGCACTGTCTTGAGGAAAACAGTTTTGTGTAAACAAGAGTGTAAGTTCTAGGTAGCTGAACTGAAAGAATTAAAACTTTGGAGAAGACTCACTAGCTTTCAAATACATTATTCTCACTATTTCAAACCAAATATGCCAAGTTATAGATAAACATAAGGCAACTTCTTAGCCAATCAATTTGGATAGCAAGCATCTTGGAGGCTAAACCTACTTGGAGCAAATATCAGCTAGATGCTGTTTTCCATATTTAGAAGGAAATATCTTCCATATAAAGAGAGGTGGAAAAGGGACCAATTAAACAACTATCACCCTCCAAACAGTGTATTTACTTTAACTCATTTAATGCTTCCAACAATCCACCAAAAGTTATTGTTGAAAATCTAAGTGAAAGAGGTTAGAAAAGTTAAGTAATTTGGTCAGGGCCAGGGTCTTATATGACCTAGTTGGGATCATTCTCTTTGCTCTATACCTGTGGTCTCTGATATTGGCATATGCACGCAAACGTGAAAGTTTATTTGAAATAAAAATCACCATTTTGTATAGAGGGGTGCAGCAGGCAGGGACAGAGTGTGGATGTTAATTAGAATCCATTTATTCTAGAGAGTTCGTACGGGATTCAACATGAGGTAGTAGGGATTTACATACAAGCATGTAAAATAAATAAGTCTTCTAAGAAAATGTAAATGAGACCTAAGGATACAACTACATACCTTTATGGCCTTCAGGGAGGTTAGCGTAATGCCTTAATATTTTCTCATGTGAATAATGAAATTAACTCACAATCAAGTATGTCTACAAAAAAAATTAAGGCAACAGCTATTCTGCAAAGATACCATCATTATTAAAATAAAATCTCATTAACCCTGTGCCAACTTATTTCAGAAAGTACCAGTTTGAGAAAACCGTTACCCTTGAGGCAATTTTATGAATTATCATCGTGTAATATAAACACTGAATAATCTGAACCTAGATAATTCAAAATCTGTCATTTCTGATCCCTTACATTTCAAATTCATGGAGTTTAACCATTCTCTAAATAAGCTCTCCCCTTAAGTCTTTTAAGTAGTTTCAACTTTAACAATGAAAGATTCCAAAGATATTCTACATCTGGAAACAAGTACACAACATTCATGAAGATAAAAGTTAGTGGGTGGGGGTTATGGATTTCTTCCTCTCTCTTCCATGGCTTAGTTCCCTCCCTGACCCCTACTTAATTAAAAAGAAAGAGGATAATCTGACGTAGTTTTCTGCTAGTGGATTTTTGAGGGGGAGAAAAGGGATTAGAATGGAGGCTGCATTCCATTGGGGAAAGATGACCAGTTGGGAAAAATCGGAAGAAATGCTGCACATTTTTGTACACCATAAATAAGAAAGTTAAATGGTGGTGCATAATGTATGAATGAGGACAATGTTCTCAAGTGACAAGGAGCTAGAGGAAAGAGAAGCAGGAAGATTTCAGTAAGAGTTACATGTAGTAGTAAATTTAGAACACCTTAAATATCTCATACAAACATGAGTAAAAGTTATAATTCTCACTGGGATCATGCTTCCTTCCATGCAACCCCACCCTAGGACTGAACAACAGAACATGAGTTTATAAATGGTACACTTTAATCCGAGCCCCAGGTTCCTGCAGTCAGTAGAGGACTCTATGATGACAAGTCTTTATAAGCATCTCTGTATGTCTGAGATATGTCCTTTGCCAACTAGACACGACCTGGAGTGAATTATAATGGCACAGTGTCTTCCTGTAAACCACTTTTATGAAAAATTATGGTCATATTCCCAGGTGACACGTTGTGGAGTCCTGAGGTGACAATCTTAGCTTCAAAATTGATTGTTCAAAGAATAGAGCTAAAGTGAAAGCTACAGAAGACAGTACCTACATGTTAGTCTTTACTGAAACAGAACAACACGCATATACACAAACACATCACCTTATAAGCAGGATATTTAACTCTATTACCTATCCTTGGCAATAAACAGAATTCCTTTGGTAATGAGGAACTTACATCTGAACCAATACATGGAATGTCAAATTTTAAAGCACTCTAGTTCTAGTTCAAAAAGAGAAACTTGAAAACCATAGAGAAATAATTCTATTCTGACACTTAGGAAAACATACATCATAATCTCATAATCTATCGCAGCTTTGGGTTGTTACCATTTTGCATGAAACCTTATAAAATCATTTAAGAACAGTTCTCAAATTATGTAGCTTTTCATTTGCTACTTTGCAACAGTAACTTGGAGAGAAAAACATATGTGATTGTCTATGTTAACTCTTTTAATTTGCATTGAGTTTGAGGACACAAACACTGACTTATAACCAGTACAGAGGGCCCAAGCTGGGACAAGGGAGAGAGCTTTTATAGAAAAGGGGCTTTCTGAATTTTTAAAATAAAGAGACTCCATTGCAGTTATATAATTAGTGTGCTTTTAAAAATACAGTATAAATTAACTTTTTATAAGTAGAACTGTACGCTCCTAGTGGCTTAAGTCATCTTCTCAGAAATGTATCATCTTATGTAAGTGCCAGTAACTGGTTCAACTTTAAAGTTTTTCTGCCACTTGCTCCAAAAAAAAGAAAAAAAAAAGACACCCTAAAATAAATTATTGTAGAAATTAAAAAGGGAAAAAAGAATCAAACACTAACTTCTGCTTTCTCTGGTTTTTAAGGCCTAACATCTTGGATCTACAAGGAACTCTAATGTGCTGAAAAGAAAAAAACCAACAGCCCCATTAAAAAGTGGAAAAGGCAGCTGGGCTTGGTGGCTCAGCCTGTAATCCCTCGCATTTGGGAGGCTGAGGTGAGTGGATAGCCTGAGCCCACGGGATCGAGACCCGCCTGGGCAACTTGGCGAGACCTCATCTCTACAATAAATCAAAAATTAGCAGGGCGTGGTAGCGTGCGCCTGTAATTCCAGCTACTTGGAAGGCTGAGGCGGAAGGATCGCCGGAGCCCAGCAGGTCAAGGCTGCGGTGGCCGGGAGCGGCCACTGCACTCCAGTCTGGGTGACAGAGCGAGACTCCAACTCATGACTATTTCTCCAGAAACACCTATTAGTCTATGTCCTGTTGTGCTTTGTTTGTGAAGGCTTTTTATATTATTGTAGTAGTTTCCTTTGTTTTCCCTTCTAATGTAATATTTTCCACACCAAAGAATATATAACACATGTAGTTACAACGCACAATAGCAAGAGGAGCAGCCATGTCCTGTCATTGAGAACATTGTCAGCACATCCTTCTGTCCATCTCTCCCCTCTCTGAGTCCTCTGCCTGTCTCATAGTAGCTGCATTTTGTGTTTATAATTTCCCTGCTTTTTTTTCAGGATAGTATTTAGGGTATGGTAAAAAGTATAGTAAAATTATTTAGGTATATACTTTCTAAAAACCAAGATTTACCAAGCATTGACAATTTATTTCTTTGATTTTGTTGTGTGATCTCTCTCTCTTTCTCTCCTTTCTACATATATATGCGTATATATACATATATATGGAGAGAATAAATATATATGTGAATGAGTATATAGAAAGAATGAGTATATATAGAGAGAATGAATATATGTGTATAGATATGAAAGACAGAATGAATATATATATATAGTCATTCTTTTCTCAGACTCTTGAGAGTAAGTTGCAGATATTATTGCCTTCCTTTACTTGTGTTTCAGTGACATTTCCTGAGAGTAAGATTTTTTTTTTAACATAACCACAGTACAGTTTCCAATGTCAGTAAATTTAACATTGATATATTGCTATTATCTAACTTACCATTCATATCTGAATTTTGTCAGTGCATCTAGTAATGTACTTTATAAACATTTTTTTTTTCTCTTCAGTACAGAATCCAGTATGGGGCCATGTGTTGTATTTGTTTGTCATGTCTCTTTTAATCTTTAATCTGTAACAGTTCTTCAACCAGCTTTTTTGTCTTTTATGACATTAATGCATTTAAAGAATATAGGGTCCTGCTTTTTTCTTTTTTAAATAGAATGCTCCCCATTTGAGATCTGTCTGATGTTTTCTCATGATTTAGATTCAGATTTTGCATACCTAGCCAGAATACTATATGAGTGATCCCCCCCCCAAGTTTCACATCTGGAAATACTCAATATTCATCTGGTCAAGATGTTGTCTAGTTTCTCCATTTTTAAGTTACTAATTATCCCCTTGCTATTAATGAGCAATCTGTGGGGAGGCATTTTGAGACCATGAATAAATCCTGCTCCTAATTGTAATTTCTCTTCTTGATTTAGCACCTATTAATAATTCTTGCTTGGACCAGGCTTAATTGTGTTGGTTGCAAGTGGCAATATACCAGTTCTAGCAGCACCTCCTTGTTTACTAGTCAGTCTTCAGCATCTTCCTCTATCAACTTTCCCTTCTTCCCCATTTCTTTCTTTCTGTTTTAAAAATTTTCTAGTGGCTTATAATTCTGGGTTCTTGTGACAGGTATTATTGTTATTTGAGCATTTCCTTACTTTTTGGCATAACAAGGTGCTCCAGGATCATTGTGTGCTTTCTCTGTTCATCCCTGGAATCAGTCATTTCTCTAGAAGCTATGATTCTTTTTAGTGAGGAATGGCATTAAAAACCAAGATCTGAGTGCGAGGTTTGCTAGCCCTGTACGTTGATTAAATTGGAGTTTATAAACTAGTTGATGATTGTTTCTTCTTTTTATTCCTTAAGGAAGCTTTGATTATTTATTGAGTTTCTTTCACTTAAGTCAAGATGCTTCTTTCAGAATTGATGATGCTCTAATTCTCTTTGCCTTACTTATAGTCCTTTATATATTTATCATAGTATTTCTCATATGAATGCCAGGATTAGCTGCCATGTTGTAGGAAATTCAATAGCTGCTCTTGTGTGGCATGAAATGAGCAGCTATATGGGATTAGTAATGATGTCTGTCACAGGCAGATGAAATAAAGCATTATGATATGGCATTGTTGAAAGGATAAGCATGAAAATATTTTCCAGAAATGAAATATTCATGATAGCAGATCATGTTTCAGAACCTGACCCGTTTCAGATAATCACTTATTTCTTCTGCATCTTTCATGAAGTACAGGAAACTAAGGAGATATAGGATTCTGCAAAGGCCACACTGGGATATTAATTTTATACCGAATTAAACTTTAAAAGTTCAGCAGCAAAAAGGTTAAGACCCTCTCATTTAAAGTGTATCTTATTTCTTAAGGTATTTCCTGTTGGTTTGGAGTTCTACCATTATAGTTTGTGCTGCGATATATATGCAATTTTAATAGAAATAAGTTGTGATTATGTGCGTGTAATGTTTATAGTTTATATAAAACATTTCACATACCTCCCTAATTTGATCCTACATACCTAACATGATCTTGTAATTACTATTTTATTAATAAAGAAACTGTGACAGAGACACATAATGTAATTTCCCCAAAGTCACAGAGCCATACTCTATATAAGGGGGAATCCCCAAAAACCTGGAATAAATATTTTTGGAGGATGGGTCTTTTATATTATCCTACATACTTCCCCCACTTGGTAAATGTTCTAGGAACCCATTGACATCAGTGAACCAGCTAGAGTTGTTGTGAGAGGCTGTATGTTCCGTTTCAGTGAAGTTTTTTTCTTGAGATTCTTTTAGTGCGTTTGCCCATTTCATGAAGGGTGATTTATGAGTGCTCCTGCCCATACTGTACTGAGTATTCAGTAGTTTTTGACCCAAAATGGCATGGCCCTCATGCCCTACCTTCCCCATATGCCTGATCTCACCCCGAGTGACTTTTTTTTCCCCCGAGATGAAAAAAGTCCTCAAAGGGAAATTTTTTGCCAATGCAGAGGGGTGACACCAAAAAAAAAAAAAAAACAAAAACAAAAACCGGCAGAAGCACTAAAAGTCATCAAAATCGACTATTTCAAAAACTGTTTTGAGCAGTGGAAAAAGTATCTTGATAGTTGTATTGCAACAGAGAGTAGTTTGAAGGTGTCTGAAGTTCAAACATATAAGAATAAATACACAATTTTAAAATTATGGTCTTTTTTGGATCCCCCCCTTGTATATGTATTTATAAATTGCCTAGTTGCAAAAAAAAAAGGATTGAGGTCAATCATCTTTAAAAAGCCAAGATAAAATTAAAACATAAAAATTATCGATAATATAACACCAAAGGCTTATGAACAGGGAAGAAACAAATATGCTAATTATAAGAATTAAGAACTTTTATAGTCCTTTTTTTAACTTTTAAATTTTTTATTTTAAAGATGTGGGGTACAATTCAGGGTTAAGAATGCAAATTGTCTTTTTTAATAGACATTATTTATTGCAATATTTATTTTTTAATTTTTAAAAATTTTATTTTAGATGGTGATTAAAAATTAAATTTTATTATACTCAATTTTCTTTTATTAATTACTTTGTGCATTTAATTTGTTAGTTCCTGGAGATATCTGTCTACCTAGGGAGACAGAAATGTAAAGATACTAATTGAATACAAAATGGTAAGTGCTGTGGGAGTACAAAGAAAATAAACTTTACCCATTGTGTATATGTGAAGGCGTAGGTGTATATGTTTGGTGGGCAGGGAAAAGCTTCTTGGAAAAGAAGATGACTCAGTTGGACCTTGAAGGACAGGTAATAATCAGCTAGGTGATATACAGGGCAAGAGTATTTTAGGAGGGGACAACATTACTGACATTAATAGAGACATAAAACAGCATGGTGTGTGCAGGGAGAGAAAAGAATTATTATAGGAAGAAATGGGAACTGGTTGTGAGATGAAGCTAGAGAGGTAAATAGGGGCCAAATGATCTTGTCCTCATAAGCTTGTATTTTATTTTGAAATTGGAGACATGTTGAAGACTTTTTTTTTTGAGTTGGAGTCTTACTCTGTCTCCCAGGCCGGAGTGCAGTGGCACGCTCTCGACCATCCCAGCGTCGAACTGATGGGCTCCAGCAATCCTTCCGTCTCAACCTTTCAAGTAGCCATTACTACAGGCGCATGCTACCACACCCTGCTACTATTTTGATTTATTGTAGAGATGAGGTCTCGCCAAGTTGCCCAGGCTGTTCTTGAACCCATGGGCTCAGGCAATCCTCTCACCTCGGTCTCCCAAAGTGCTGGGATTACAGGCTTGAGCCATCACGCCCGGCCCTTGAAGACATCTTCTAAACAGGAGAGTGCCATGATCAGATTTGTTATATAAATTCTACTCTTGTAGCTGTGGAGAGAATGGATGAAGGGAAGAGAGGCTATAAGTGAATAGGATGGTTAGACTAACACTCCAGAAGTCTAGGATAATGAAGAAGAAATGCACTTCCAAAGTATTTTTTAGTTCATGGCTTAAGGTTTTAGGAAATTAACTGGCCAGTGCTAGTAAGCTAGACAAAAATAGAAGCAGAGGGTTATTTTAATTCCTCTGATCAGAAAGGAGGAAACACTTATTTCTTGAAGAAACAAATGTTTTTTACATATGAAATTTTAAAAATTATTTCTCTGATTTTTACGTTGGTCTTTTCACACTTTTGTCTGAATAGGAATCACCTGAGGATTTTATTAAAATCAGATTCTGATTCACTAGGTCTGGAGGGGGGCCCTAAGGTCTGCATTTCCAGCAAAGTTTCAGATGATACTCTACACTGTTGTTCTGAGGCCCATACTTTGAATAGCAAAGACTTAGAGTTTATTCAGTGTTGTGATGAGTATGGTACCAATAGTAGTTTTATAATAAATACAGGGGTGATCTTCATACGATTGCTTTCTTTGAATAGGCTTTGATTTGCACACACGCGTGTGTATTTGTCTGTATATGTGTGTGTGCGTGTGTGTGTGTGTGTGTGTGAGAGAGAGAGAGAGAGAGAGAGAGCAAGAAAGCGAGAGATAGAGACAGAATTTAATATAGAGTAGTAAAGAGATAGTGTGTCCTTTAGATCTGGAGTCTTCAGAAGCAAGTTTTTCTTTCTTCCCTTTCACAATTACTCTTCTCTCATGTTACAATCAAAGCAGACCTTTCACCCATACCTAATCTTATTTATTTATTTATTTATTTATTAGCAGCATTTATTGAGAGGGCAGAAAAGCTCCCACAGTGGGAGGGGACACAAGGGGGTTGCCCCCTAATCTTATGGTATATTTCTCCAGGATGGAAAATTCCCTTGTCAAGCAGAGGATCAGTTAGAAATATTATTATTGGTATTGAAAAAGTGAACTACCTAAATACTAGGTAGCAAATCCTTTTGCAACTCAGTTGGTTTCTAATTCTTTGATTTCAACAAACTTAAAGGAAAATGTAATTAAAGCTGATAGTTTATAAAAGTATCTGATGTATGCAAACTGTGATTTTGAAGAATTGAGTAAAACTGCTATAACAAAACTCCTGTCTCATCTACTTATTTAAGTGAACAAGCTTTTTCAGTCCTTTCATGAAAAGAGAAATTTAAAAATTGATGTGAAAATTTGTCTTATACTGGCAGTATTTATTCAGAGGCCTATGAACTATTTTAAAAAGGAAAAAAATCGCCCCTCTCATTAAGAAAAGATTTTTTTTTTTTAGTTGAAATCTCACTCTGTGGCCCAGAATGGAGTGCAGTGGCACGCTCCCGGCCACCGCAGCCTCGACCTGCTGGGCTCCGGCGATCCTTCCGCCTCAGCCTTCCAAGTAGCTGGAACTACAGGCGCGGCGCTACCATGCCCGGATAATTTTTTTTGATTTATTGTAGAGATGAGGTCTCGCCAAGTTGCCCAGGCGGGTCTCGAACCCTTGGGCTCAGGCAATCCATTCACCTTGGCCTCCCAAAGCGCGGGATTACAGGCTGAGCCACCGAACCCAGCAAGAAAAGTATTTTTAATATATTTTTTACTTTGAACTTTACAGTTTTAGGAAATAAAACAAAATTTAAAAGTTCTGTTTTAAGATTTTTTTTTTTTTTTTTGAGTTGGAGTCTCACTCTGTCGCCCAGGCTGGAGTGCAGTGGCACGCTCATGGCCACCGCAGCCTCGACCTGCTGGACTCAGGCGAACATTCCGCCACAGCCTTCCAATAGCAGGAACTACAGGCGCATGCTACCATGCCTGGCACATTTTTTGATTTATTGGAGACGAGGTTTCACCAAGTTACCCACGCTGGTCTCGAATCCCTGGGCTCAGGCAATCCTTTCACCTCGATCTCCCAAAGTGCTGGGATTATAGGCTTGAGCCACCGCGCTTGGCCCTGTTTTAAGATTTTAAGGTTTATATATATATGTGTGTGTATATATATATATATATATATATATATATATATATACACACTATAGAAGTATGAGAGAGTGATCAATTCAAGGCTGTCAGAAATAAAAATCTGTGTTACATTAGGGTAAAATTCAGTGAGTGGAAATATTGAGGCAAAGAAATAAACCATGTAAATTTTCTAATTCTTGAATAACAAAAAATGGATGTTGGTATTTTTTTCAAATTACTGTGGAATTTAGATTCCTTTGGTACCCTTAAAAGAGTGATATAATAGTTTTATTTAGGAATGGTAATATTTGTAAAAACTGTAAATTACATCCTTTGCAATTGTTCAGACTTGGGTGGATGTTTTTAGATGTCAACTGAAAACATGTTATCATGAAGTTTTAGAAATTCTTTTAAGAGCATGGGAGAAAAAAAAGAAGGCTACTGTTTTAGAGCTCCTTTCTTATAACCTAACTTTCCTTAACAAGTCTTTTTGCAAGATTTAGGAAAAGAAATTGAGATTATGCCCATTGAGAGCTTATTATTTTGTTAGTAATAATAGTTGATATTCTATTATCAAAGATGAATGGCTTCAACGGCTCTCTTAGTTGAACACTTCTTCAATGAAAGGTAGGAGAATCCCTAGGCCACACCAGTATTTTCCTAAGAAAGAAATTCTTGCATCAATAAAGACATTTGAACAAATACATATTTTACTGGGTTTCCAAAGAAAAGACAGATGTAATAATTTTATGGTGGCTTTTATAAATTGCTTGCTTTAACTATACTCAGTTATGCTGCAACTGCTACTATAGAATATGTATCTCTGTATAGTGAGTTAGCTATAAAATATACTCCCAGATAATTGAATTAGTAAGCCTATGTAATTATATAAATTACTCTCTATAATCTTGGGTAATTGTTGGAGAATGCTTACATTTTTTGATATGCTTACTGTTGAGTTGTTGTAATGGCAGTAGTGAGAATAATAGGGACCAGATGCCCACACAGCTAATAAGTTGGGAAACTGGTATTTAAACTCTTGTATTCGATACCATGTTCTTTTTACTACAGCAATTAGAAAGACAGTCTAATATTTTATGCATATAGAAAGCTGACTATCTTGAAATATAGTTTATTATTTACTAGAAGAGATCCTAGCAGTGTTATAGGATTTTACTAATTTATTTATGATTTTTTAAAACTCTTAGAAATTGCAGATCTTAAAGAGCATTTGTTTACATGAGTTAGTTTTATCAATATTTAGCATATTAGAAATTAAGATGGAAAAAATTAAAAATATATATTTATTAATCTATTTAAAAATAAGCACAATAAACCTATTATATATTGATATAAATAAGATATTTTATGAAAAATAACTATATTTCCCCAAACAAAAAAATTTAGTGTGAAGAGGGGCAGAGTTTTATATTTTTGAAAATCTTTTTAATGGTTGGCTCAATAGAAACAACTGGATTCCCATATCTGCTTTTGTATTCAGTCTGTTGTATAATGTTATCTGCGTTGAAGTGTATGAAGACAATCTGCCTTACAGATATGTGTTTGGAAAAGGAAGATGTTATGGACCCCCTGTAAGGTTTTTGGAGACCATCAGAGGTGTTTGGAGCACACTATAAGGACACAGTTTTAAAATATTATAACAAGTGTTATATTATACTTTAATAATTTATATGTATATAATAAAATGAGAGCACAGTTTTTACATATGTGTTATTTTGATGATTGTATTTGATTTTAGCTTTATATATTGTGAAGAACTTTTTCTAACTTTTGAATATGTAATTACATTTATGGTAAAATTGTAATCAGAACTTGAAAAGGTTTAAAATATGGAATATACTAGAATATAAGTTTCAACAGGATAGAAATTGTACATAGATGACTTATTTATACAGAAAAGTCAATAGAAAAGAATTTTAAATATATTATTATTAATTTACTGATTGTAATAGTTACCAAATAATTATATACTTTAGGAGAATATTCATTTTGAAAATCCTTTGAAAAATCAAGATCCTCAGTCATCTATTCATATTTCTCCATTTTTCTCACATTCCCTCCTCCCTCTTTCATTGCTTCCTCCTCTTTAACATTCACTCAATAAATGTTTGTTGGACTGCTTATCAGTTAGCTTATATAACAAAGAGATTTAAAAATGTACAATGTTTTAAGTACAATGGAAGTTTATTTCTTGCTATATCCAACGAACATGTTTCTGCCTGGGGAAGGGCTTGGTCATCGCAGAAGAGACCAGCCAAGGAGCTGCAATTTTTGTGATGTTGAGAACCTGAAGTACTAGATCACCTTGTCATCTCAGCCATGATTTACATTAGTAAACTGGATACCCTAGCCCTGGCTCTTGACGTTCATGAAGTAGAAGTTGCAAATAGGATTTATGCTACATAAAAATCAACTTTCTGTATGACTGATTTTATAGGTAAAACAGCAGAGGCAAAAGTAGTCAGCCTCAGTCTTACTATATTATCTCTGCCTTCCAAAGTCACACCAGTGTATCTGCTTGGCAAGAGCTAGATCATGTGCCAAAGTCTAGATGTCAGGAAGTCTAGGAAATACACTTTAGCATTCTAGTTATCTAACTTAGCATGCATTCAAGAATACAACAGATTTTTAGAACTTTTAAGAATCGCCACTGATTTCCACAGAAGCTGAACTAATTTGCACTCCTACCAACAGAAGTATTCCCTTTTCGCCACATCCTCTCCAGCATCTGTTATTTTTTGAGTTATTGATGATGGCCATTCTGACTTGAGTTAGGTGGTGTCTCAGTATAGTTTTAATTTGCATCTCCTTGATGACTAATGAGGCTGAACATTTTCTCATATATCTGTTGGCTGCTCTTATGTCTTCTTTTAAGAAGTGTCTATTCATATCTTTAGCCCACTTTGTAATGGGGCTGTTTGTTTTTTTTCTTTTCAGCACGTTTGAGTTCCTTGTAGATCCTTGATGTTGGGCCTTTGTCAGATATGGGGTTGGCAAATATATTTTCCCAGTCTGTGGGCTCTTTCCCTGCTCTCTTGATGATTTCTTTGGCTTTGCAGCAGCTTGTCAGTTTAATGAGGTCCCACTTGTCTATAACCCCGCAATCTCCCTTATGGGAATATACCCGGGAGAACTCAGGTCACTCTATATAAAAGATACCTGCACACTTATGTTTATTGCAGCATTGTTCACCATAGCAAGAACATGGAACCAACCGTGCTGCCCATCAAAAGAGGACTGGATTAAAAAAATGTGGTACATATACACAATGGACTACTACGCAGCCATAAAGAAGAACAAAATCACGAACTTTGCAACAATCTGGATGGAATTAGAGCTTATAATACGGAGCGATATCTCACAGAAACAAAGAGCTGAGTATCACATGTTCTCACTCATAAATGGACCTTGAACAACTACCATATTACTATAAGAAAAGGATTGAAAGTGGTGGGCAACTGCGGGAAAGGGGTTGGGGGGTGGTGGGGAGGTGGGATTGACAGTAGTCGATATCTGCCTGAGGAAGGAGGGGCAAACCTCATCAATAAGGGTACCTGCATGGAGAATATTTGTATACCTAGCCCTGAATTATACCCCACAATTTTAAATAAAAATTAAAAGAGAAAAAAAAAAGAATGCAACAGAAATGGAGTTGTGGAAACCAATCTACACACATTAAAAAAAAGACTAAAATGAAATACAAGGTATATTGATAATGATTATATCTTGTTAATAAATCACATCACCTTCTCCTTCCTTTACTGTCTTGATTTCTATCCCTTGTTAATCTTTGTCATTATAAAATACTTTATCTTTCTCCTTGTTCCAAGTGTCTCTCCCTTGGTTTTTATAAGAGCATAAGACCAGCAGAACCGGTCATATTGGTCATTTCTGCTGCCATTGGCAGCCTTTACTTTTAGTGTGAATACTGTAGAAATTTCACCCCTGTGTAGTTATTTTGGGGGTGGAGAGATATCTAGTGAATTGAATGAGCCGTTTAGTGCAGCTATACATATGTTAAATATGTCAGTCTAGATCATTCCTGTTTTGCTGCCTAATGTGTATGTTTCAGGGTTTCTAACTTCTAATTAAGCTTGGGCATTATGGTAATGAAAGGGAATTGTGTTATGATAGGAACCAAGACAATCACAAGATGATGTGATTTTTTTCTCCCCTGGTCAGGTCTGAATTAATCACTTTTCTCTCGTTATACATTTGCTGAAGATTCTATATAATATATGATTTGAAAAGATACTTTTATTAATGCTTTGGGGTTGCCTAAGAAACAGGTGGATTAAATAATTTATCCTCAACTTCTGGTGGTATTCTGGTCTTTGAAGAGCAAGGAATAGATGGTAGTAAGATAATGCATCTAAAGTTGTGGGGTGGATGAGGAAATCTGAAAGAGTAATTCCAGAAAGAAAGCTGAATCCAAACTACTGGGGGTCGGCCAGGGTTGGTGGCTCAGCCTGTAATCCCAGCACTTTGGGAGGCTGAGGCGAGTGGATTGCCTGAGCCTGCGGGTTCGAGACCTGCCCGGTCAACTTGGTGAGACCTCATCTTTACAATAAAATAAAAAATGAGCCAGGCGTGGTAGCACGTGCCTGTAGTTCCCGCTACTTGGAAGGCTGAGGTGGAAGGATTGCTGAAGCCTTACAGGTCGACGCTGAGGTGACAGTGAGCTTGCCACTGTACTCCAGCCTGGAGTGAGTGAGACTCCAACTCAAAAAACAAACAAACAAAAAACAAACTACAGGGGATCAAAGGGTTCATTCTGGAGAGTGAGGCACCTAGAGGGTACTGACTAGCCAAATGATGATGTGCTCTGAATCTGAAAGGTGAGTGGTTGACAGTCCAGCAGAGAGATTGGGTTTTTACATCTGAGCGAGGGAGTCAAAAGGGTCCAGATAGCCCTTGGATGAAACTTGGGTCTTCGTGGGTTGCAGAAATCAGAGTTATGGGGGGTATGGCAGGTGTGGTGTAGGAGTGATTAAAAGAATAGTTTCAAGGGCTAGTGCCTTTGGTTTACCTTCAATTTCCTTGCTCATGGGAAGATGGACATGTCCCAGATGGTTAAAGTTACCAGATATAAATGGACAATAGCATTTACACAGTTTTTTTCAATAATTCCCTCATAATGACTCATGTTGTTTAAGGCTAAGAGAGTATTTTTTCAACACATTGCTTGTCTTGTGAAAATTAGTTTGAGAGATTTAATTACATTAATCTGTTTAATAAAAATATTTAGACATAATAGTTAGAGTTCATGAATATTTCCAGTAATATAAATGAAAAACCAAGTGCAACATTCAGACAAAAGAATTTAATTCAGCTGACACTGTTCTGCATTGTAAAAGGACAGACCAGCATCTGAAAGGTTTTTAATGTGGCAATTAAACATGGTTAGAGGGCTATGTAAATTAGCATGTTTTAAACTGCGTTTATGGTCATCTTAATCTGATATGGCTGACTTAATTTCATAGTCATTTGAGGATAGTTAATTCTACTTTATAGTTGCTTACTAGGAAATTATGCCTCATGCTGTGTGGTGAGGTTTTGTAAATGAATTTAAAGAAAATTGTTATTGTTGGAAAAAAATTCATTGTTTAAGACCATCTAAAATTATGCCTCTAAGGGATTGTTGCTGCATGGTATTTTAAAAAAAGGTCTTAAGTGTATTTTATATCTAGACAGTTTGAATAAAACAACACAAATGTGTCGATTTAGCCAAAAAATGTTAAATACCACAATGGGCTCGTGTATGTCCACATCTCCTTCTTGAAATGGTTAATGATTAATCCCATGGCAAAAGTGAATTAGCAGTTTATGAAGTACTGTACCAGTTTATTGTAATCTTCTCATTTGTACATATATGCTTTTTGAATCTGCCAAGTAGGTATTTATAAAAATGTCAATTCTTTCTCTTTTTCTTCTTCTTCTTTTTTTTTTTTGTAACTAGGAATTTTATTTCAGGCAATCGAGAAAGTTAACAAATTGTTTCATAAATAGCATTAATTATATGAGTTTTCTCCTGAAAAATTTCAATTTTACACTTAAAATTGGACATTTGGGATTTCATATTGAATAAACCATTATAGTCATCCCTTAGTATCTGTGAGGGATTGGATCCAGGACCTTCCTCAGATACCTAAGTCTGAGGACGCTCAAGTCCCTGATGTAACATAGTATAGTATTTGCATATAATCTATACATATCCATTTGTATACTTTAAATCATCTCTAGGTTACTTATAATACATTGTACAATGTAAACGCTGTGTAAATAGTTGTTATGCCATATTGTTTGGGAAATGGTGACAAGAAGAAAAAGTCCATACATGTCAGTACAGATGCAAATTTTTTCCCCCAAATATTTTCAATCCATGGTTGGTTGAATCCATGGATGAGGATCCCATGGGCATAGAGTACTGACTATGTTTGAATGTGTTGAGTCAAATTTACCACTCTAAAAAGGAAACTGAGTCTATTAACTTTATAGCTGATTATATTTTATCCAATATTTAGTTTTGTATGTGTGTATATTTGGTGAACTTGTATATGTTTATCTGTTTTCCTAATTTTTCAAATTCTGCCTATGTGGAAACCTCATGTGGCATACATATTATGCTTTGGAGTTTGTTTTTCCGATAATGATATGGTTATGCACGCAAATATTTTTATAATCATTAAGAGTTTCTAACAGAATTGGGCTTTCTATTTTCAGATACATGTAACTAAAGACCTATTGGAAGGAAAATAACTTAAAGACACTATTAATAAATCTTAAATTAAACATTTGAAATATGAAGCAAAGTTAAAATACACTACATTGTCTGTACATTCTCCTTAATTAAAAAAAACTTCAAATATGTTTGAATCATTCCTCAGAAGAAGAGTGGAAAATAGATTACATTTGATATAGAAGTGTAATGTAAAGATTACTATGGACAATATTTCTGTGCATCTTATGAGAACAACTGAAGAAAAGTAAGAAATGTTGGGAAAACCAAATTACTGATTAGAAGGGTGTACACAGGTTATATAAATTAAGTGATAATGCTCAATATCACAGTTTATATTGAAAAAGTTTTGAAGAAGAATAGTGCTTTGTATTTATACAGTCTGGTTAAATATTCATAATTTATGAATTATTCATTTTCATAATTTATGTAAATGTCATCAAACTGATTTCATGCATTAACATTATCATATATTATATATTTAAAGTTTAAAAATTCATTTCATTTGGCATTTTAAAAATGCCATGTACAAAATATGGTAATTGTTAAAATTGTTAAGAAGAAAACTTTTGGCTGCATGTGGTAAATCATGCCTGTAATCCCAGTGCTTTGGGATGCCAAGGCAGGAGAATTGCTTGAGCCCAGGAGTTCAAGACCAGTCTAGGCAACATAGCAAGACGTAGTCTCTACAAAAAATACAAAATTTACTTGGGTGTGGTGGCACACATCTGTAGTCCCAGTTACTTGGGAGGTTCAGGCAAAAGGATCTTGAGCCCAGGAAGTCAAGGCAACAGAGTGACACATCTGACTCCAAAGCAAAATGGAAGGAAGGAAGGGGAAGGAGAAGGGGAAGGGAAAAGGAAAGAAAGAAAACCTTTAATTTCACCTTTTAGAGGCAAGCATGGTTATTTATATTAAATAAAAACTACCATGTTTAGAGTAATGTATTACATTCATTGGACCTTCTTAAAATGTTTATCACTGATTCTGGTGAGAAAAACTATATTCATTAGCATATTTCCTCAAGTAGTTTTCTTTTAGATCCTTCACTTTCTTTTATTCTCTCATATTTTGTTGTAGTACCTAATACAGCTGTGTTTATTCTGTTGAGATTGAGGTACCATATGAAAGGCGTCTTCATTTTCCAGAGCCACTTTCATTTCCTTTGGTAAGACATTATAGTTTTCTTCATGTAAACCTTGCACATTCATTCTTAGATTTATTTATACTATTCCACATTTTTTATTACTTTTGTTCAAAAAATCATTTTTCCAAAAAATTTTGAAATCTGTTATTTCTGTATATAAGAAAGCCATTAAGTTGATCTTAATTTTGACCACATTCTGAATGTTCTTATTTATCTTTTTCAGTTAATTATCTCTGTCTTTCTAGGTAGTCATATTATCTAAAATAACTTTTTTTTTTCTTTTTAAAACCCCATGAGGCTCATTTTCACCTCCTTATTTACTAGAACTTCTATTCCCTCTTGACTCTCATGGAAAGTCCTTTTGACTTTCGTAAAACTCTTACTAGCATTTATCATTTAATATAATATTTGCCTTAGGCTGCTCATATGGAGTTAAAGAAATTTTTTTCCCCTCGATTACCAGTTGCTTAAGAGGTTTCTGTTGTTGGTTGCTGTTTATCTTAACATGTAGTGAAGTGTACTGATACCCCCTCCACTGATACCATGGTATCAGCAGCTTCCCTCACCACGTAATACTCATCTTAGGGAGAAGAAAGATGAGGAGTCTGTTTTTTTTTAACTTTTAATTTTTTTTTAAATTTTAAAGATGTGGGGTACAATTCAGGGTTAGGTATACAAATGTTCATTATGCAGGAACCCTTGTTGATGAGGTGTGCCCCCTTTTCCCCAGGCAGAGTCCCACTACTGCCAATCCCACTCCCTCGCCCTCCTGTAGTTTCCTGCTACTGCCAATTCTTTTCTTATAGTATTACGATTGTTGTTCAAGGTCTGCATAAAGAGTGAGAACATGTGATACTCAGTTCCTTGTTTCTGTGATACATCACTCAGTATTATAGACTCTAAGTCCATCCAGGTTGCTGTGAAGTTCATGATTTTTTTCTTCTTTATGGCTGCATAATATTCCATCATGTATATGTACCACATTTTTTTATAATCTAGTCCTATTTTGGTGGGCAGCACGGTTGATTCCATGTTTTTGCAATTGTGAACAATGCTCGATAAACATACATGTGTAGGTATCTTTTTTTATAGAGTGATTTGAGTTCTTCTGGGTATATTCCCAGGAGGGGAGTTATGGGGTTGTATGGAAGGTCAAGTTTTAGATCTTTTAGATATCACCACGCTGTTTTCCACAGAGGCTGTACTAGTTTACACTCCTACCAACAGTGTAGAAGTGTTCCCTTTTGGCCATATCCTCTCTAGCATCTGTTGTTTCTTGAGTTATTGATGATGACCATCCTGACTGGAGTTAGGTGGTATTTCAGTATAGTTTTAATTTGCATTTCTTTGATGACTAGTGAGGCTGAACATTTTTTCATGTAACTGTTGGCTGCTTGTATGTCTTCTTTTGAGAACTGTTTATTCATATCTTCTTCCCATTTTGTAATGGGTCTGTTTGTTTTTTCTTTTCAGCACATTTGGGTTCTTTATAGATCCTAGATATTAGGACTTTGTCAGACATACAGTTTGCAAATAGTGTTTCCCAGTCTGTGGGCCGTCTCCCTGCTCTCTTGATGGTTTCTTTGGCTTTGCAGAAGCTTCTCAGTTTGGTGAGGTCCCACTTGTCTATCTTATCTCTTATGGCATGGGAACTTGGGGTTTTGATCAGGAATTGGTTGCCAGTTCCAATTTCCATGAGGGTGTCTCCTGCAGTTTCTAAGGTTCTTACAGTTTCAGATTTTACATTTAGGTCTTTGATCCATTTAGAGTTGATTTTTGTGTAAGGTGATAGGTAAGGGTCTTGTTTTAATCTTCTGCATGTGGTAAGGCCAGTTTCCCCAGCATCATTTACTGAGTAGGTTCTCCTCTCCCAAGTCATTAGTGGTGGAGGCTTTCTCAAAGATGAGTTGGTTGAGATATTGAGGTTTTGCTTCTGGAATCTCTATCCTGTTCTATTGGTCTATATGCCTGTTCTTATACCAATACCAGGCTGTTTTGATTATTGTAGCTTTATAATAAATTTTAAAGTCTGGAAGTATGATGCTTCCTGCTTTGTATTTTTTTTTTTTTTTTGCTGAGGATTACTTTGGTGATTTGTGGTTGTTTATGTTTCCTTATGAATTTCTGTATTGTCATTTCCAGGTCTGAGAAGAATGCTGCTGGTAATTTAATGGGTATTGCATTAAATCTGTAGATTGCCTTGGGTAGGATGGACAGCTTAACAATCTTGATTCTTCCAATCCATGAGCATGGAATATTTTTCCATTTGTTTGTGTCATCTTTGATTTCTTTGCCCAGTGTTTTGTAGTTTTCATTGTAAAGGTCTTTCATGTCTCTGGTTAGGAAGATGCCAAGGTATTTGTGTTTTTTTTCTGGCTATTGTGAATGGAATTGTGCTTTTTGACTTGGGTTTTTTTTGTTTATTGTTGTTATATAGAAATGTGACTGTCTTCTGCACATTTATTTTATACCCTGAGACTTTGCCAAAGTCCTTTATCAGTGCAAGGAGGTTTTTGACAGATTCTGCTGGGTTTTCGAGGTACAGCATCATGTCATCTACAAAGAGGGATAACTTGACTTTCTCTTTTTCTATTTGGATACACCTATCTCCTTCTCTTATATGATTGCTCTAGCTAGGACTTCCAAAACTATTTTGAAAAGGAGGAGTGAGAGTGGGCATCCTTGTCTTGTTCTGGTTTTCACGGGAAATGGTTCCAATTTCTGTTTAGCAGCATGCTGGCTGTGGGTTTCTCATAGATGACTTACTATTTTAAGGTATGTTCCATCTATGCCTAGAGGTTTGAGGGTCTTTATCAAGGTGGGGTGCTGAATTTTATAAAAAACTTTTTCTGCATCTAATGATATAATCATGTGGATTTTGTTTTTACATCTGTTGGTATATTTTATTACGTTTATAGTCTTATGAATGTTGAATTAACCCTGCATCCTGGGGATGAAACCTACTTGGTCATGGTGGATGATTCTTGAGATGTGTTGTTGAATCTGGTTTGCTAGGATCTTGTTGAGAATTTTAGCATCTGTATTCATCAAGTATACAGTAGTTCTCTTTCTTTGTTGGATCTTTACCTGGTTTGGTTATCAATGTGATGTTAACTTTGCAAAATGATTTGAGGAGAGTTCCATCTTTCTCAATTGCCTGAAATACTTTCAGTAGGTTTGGTATCAATTCCTCCTTGTATGTTTTGTAGGATTCTGTTGGAAAGCCATCTGGTTCAGGGCTTTTTTTGGTAGTAGTTTTCTTATGACATAATCAATTTCCTGGAATGTTATTGGTCTATTTAGGGGGAGGTTATGTGATATCAGAAAGTCCTCCATTTATTTTAGATTTTCAAGTTTGTTTCCATATAAGTGTACATAGTAGTCTCTGATAATCTTTTGTATTTCTTCGGGGTCAGTTGTGGCTTGATCTTTTGCATTTCTGATTGTGTTTATTTGGGAGTTTTCTTGGTCTATCTAGCTAGCGGAACATCAATCTTGTTTATCCTTTCAAAGAACTAGCTTTTTGTTTCATTGATTTTTTTTGTATTATCTTTTTGTCTTCTACATCCTTTTATTTTGGTGATCTGGATTCTTTTGCTGAAGTTAGGGTTTTGGTGATCTTGCTTTTCCAGCTCCCCTAGGTGATTTGTTAGGTTGTTAACTTGTGATCTTTCCATTTTCTTCATGTGTGTTTGTAGAGATATGTTTTCATGGCATCTCAGAGGTTTTCATAAGATGTTTCTTCATTTTCATTGTTTCCAGGTATCTTTTAATCTCTGCTTTGATCTCCATGTTGACCCAGGAGTTGCTTTGCATCGTGCTGTTTAGTGTCCATGTCTTAGTGGGTTTTGGGGGAACTTTGTTGGTGTTGATATTTATTTTTATTCCACTGTGGTCTGAATAGGTGCATGGTGGGATTTCAATCTTGTGAAATTTGTTTATGCTTGATTCATGACTGAGGATGTGGTCAATCTTAGAGTACGTTCCATGTGGTGATGAGTAGAATGTGTATTCTGTGGTTGTTGTATATTCTGTAGGTATCAATTAAGTCCATTTGGTCAAGCATCACATTGAGATTCCAAATCTTCTTGTTGATTATTTGTATTGATGATCTGTCTAGGTTTGTATGTGGGTATTTAAGTCCCCAGCTATGATAGTGTTAGCGTCAAAATCTTTTTTAAGTTTGCCTAGAAGCCTCTTTATGAAAGTTGGTGCTCCTATGTTGGGTGCATATATGTTTGGGATGAATATTTCTTGTTGATGGATTGAGCCTTTTATCATTATATAGTGACCTTCTGTATCTTTTTAAATTTTTGATAGCTTAAAGGGTATTTTGTCTGATATTAAGATTGTGATTCCTGCTTTCGTGTTCCATTCTTCTGAAATTTTGTTTACCATCCTCTTACTTTGAGTCTGTGAGAGTCTTTTCTGGTGAGATGAGTCTCTTGGAGACAATATGTTATTGCCTCATGATATTTTATCCATTTTGGCAGTGGCGCATTTAGTCCATTCACATTTAGGGTAATTATTGAAATGTGAGAGTTTATCCCTGTCATTGGGTTCTTATACAATTTGTTGTTGTTCCTGTTTGTTTGTTGTCTTTCTTTTGATTTTTGGGTTGATTCATGTGTGTTTTCAATCTTTTTCCTGCATTCTTGTGAAGGGTATTATCATTCTTTTTTTTCTTTCTTGTATGTTTAATACTTTCTTATGTGTTTTTTGTAGAGCTTGTCTGGAGGCAGTATAAGCTCTTAGAGATTAAATGTCTGGGAACGATTTTAATTCTCCATCACTGATGAAGCTTAGCTTAGTTGGGTAGACAATTCTTGGTTGATATTGTTTATCTTTGAGAACTTTGAATATTGGGCTCCAAGCTCTCCTGGCCGGAAGTGTTTCTGTAGATAAGTCTGCTGCTATTGTAGTTGGTATTCCCTGGTAGGTAGTCTGACTTTTTTCTCTTGCTACATTTAGGATTTTTTCTTTTTTTACCTACTTTATGTAGGCGAATTACTACGTATCTAGGAGTTGGTCTACTCACTTGTCATCTTACAGGGGTTGTCTGAATCACTTGTGTTTGAATGATCACAACACTGATGAGATTAGGGATGTTTTCTTGGATAATTTCATGGAATGTTTGTTCCAGGGTGGTTTCTGTCTCTCTTTCTGACTCAGGAAGTCCAATTAATCTTAGGTTTGGTCTCTCAAAATAATCACTCATCTCTTGAAGGTTTTGCTCTGTCTTTTTAAGCATCTTTTCTACGTTTTTACAGTTTGGATTAGTTCCATATTTTGCTTCTCAATCTCTGGGGTTCTTTCTTCTGCTTGACTAATTCTGCTTTCCATGCTTATCAGTTTGTGATTTATTTTATTCTCTGTGTTTTTTATTGTTATCTCAGTTATCAACTCCTTCATTCTTTCCTCTTGTCTCTCCTTGATTCTATTTATTCTCTCTATTAATATCCTGATATCTGGGTTTGTGATTTGAGACCAGTCTTTCTGGGGGCTCTTCATTGTTTGCATTTCGCAGTCTGTATTCTCAGTGGCTGACCTCCCAGGGGTCTGTGTGGGACCCATATTCTTATTTTGGTTTTTCTTCATTTGTGTAGCTTTTCCTCGCTCCTTTTTTGGTTTTAAACTCTTTAATTCTGTTGATCAGGGATGAGGGGTAGCTTTTACTTCTGTTTGCTCAATCTCCTATTCTTCCTTATGTGGATCCTCTGGCTTTGTTCAATTCTGAAGCTGGACTGTGGGTGGGGGGCTTTACTTTCTGCAGTTTTGAGATTTAATTGAGGCGGGAGCTATGATTTAGAAAGTATCTACAGATCCCAGTATCTGCTGACAGATGTGTGAGCCCCTGGTACCTACTTCTCACTGCTTTACAATCTGTCCATGCAGTGGGGGTATAGGTTTGCTCCCTAAAAGCAAAATGAGGTAAGAAAGAGGAAAGGAATGGAGAACGGAAGGAGGGGGATGAGAGGAAGGTGAAGAGAGAATAAGAGGGAGAATAGACAGGCATACCAACTAACAAATGAAAAGAGACACAAAGACAGAAAAAATAAGAAAACTAAAACATGCAGACAGTCATAAAAACACACAAACTGACAGAGACCATCCCATTGATGTACTCTCCCTCAAAAATACCCGTACACAGTCGAAAAAAAAAGCAATAATATAATAGAAACAAAGCAAGTATGAAGACATAATCAAAAACAGAAAGAGTGAGAAAAAGAAAAAACTGAAACAAAAAAGCCCAAAAAAGAGCAAAATAAACAGACAAACAAAAAAACAAAACTCCCTCTAAGATGGTTCCTTTAAGTCCAACTTCCTTTCAATTCTGAACTCTAGCCCCTCCCCTCTGCTCTCAGTGCAGGCTGGTAGGGTTGCTCTCAGCATGGGTCAGATGCCCCAGGCCTACTGTGGGAGGGGTGTGGATCAGATCTGGACTCACCCAACTTGCTGCCTGTCAAGTCTCTTGCTCAGATCTGTTGTGTCTGTGTCTGATCCAGAGTGAGGGAGGGGTGTCTGTCTCTCCAAGTTTGTTGAGATTACCTCTAGGTCTCAAGTTGGAGGCTGGGTGGAGATGGGTAGGGAAATACAGGTCTCTACCTGGTTAGGGGACTGAGAAAATGGCTCTAGCTGGAGTTTCCTCACCCCTCACCGGTGGTGTGTCTTCTCTCCAGCTCTCCCCAACTGCTCTCTCCATAGATCCTGAGTTCCAGCCACTTTATTGTCACAGGTGATGGTTAGGGCCGGGCTCCAGGTGATGAGGATCAGCTGAATTCCACAGACTTTTCTCAGGAACATCCTGAGAGCAGCAGATGATCCTGTGGGCCCGCCAGGGCTCCCTTCTCAGGATAGTGGGGGGGGTTGCAGTCACCTCTAGAGGAGAGCCCCGGATGCATGCACCCAAGTCTCCCCTCAGACTATCTTTCACTCACCCACCAGCACATGCCCACTCACCTCAATAATATATTTGGAACTAAAGTTTCTCTAAGTGTGGTTGTCAGAATGCTTGGGGAACCCAGAGATCCTTTCAGCAAGTCTGTGAGGGCAAAACTATTTGCATAATAGTACTAAGAATTTATTTGCCTTTTTCACTCTTGTTCTCTCATGAGTTTACAGTGTAATTTTTCAGAGACTATATGGCATGTGACATCGCATCAAATTACTTCAGAAGCATACATGAGAATTCATTTGTTTCTATTAAGGCAGACATCAACGATACTGCAAAAATGTAAAACAGTACCACTATTTTCACTTCTTTTGAGGACTATGTATTTTAAATTTATTTTAGATATGTTATTTATTTTAAATAAAAATGTTATTTACATTAACATAATGGGTTTATTATTGTTATTTTAAGATTAATAATAAATGTCTTTTTTCTGGTTTTAAAAATTTTTTTAATTTTAAAGATGTGGGGTACAATGCAGGGTTAGGTATCCAAGTGTTTATTTTGCAGGTATCCTTGTGGATGAGGTTATTGCCTCCCCCCCAGCAGTTTTCCATTATTGCCAATCCCACCCCCATTTTAATGTGTCACTTTTAGCTTCTAATATAGTATAAATGATATAGTCTACACAAGAAAAAGGTTCTTGGCGTATTCAATAATTTTTTTTTTAAATGTCAAGGGTTCCTACATCCAGAAAATTTGAAAACCATTGGCTATACCTGAGGCAACATTTGTATTGGAGGTTGGGTGTAAATGTTGTGGAGGAGGTTTGTCCAACCTTTGGACTTCACTGGGCCACATCGAGTAAAGAGGAATTGTCTTGGGCCACACATAAATTATATAATATAGTTAAAGTATATACATAATGACTTCCTTTTTTTTTTTACTATAAAGTTTAGAAAAATGAGAACAATATAAAACTAGTGGAAAATTTGTTCTTGTTTTTATAAAATTAATGTGTCGATGTCTGGTTTGATGAAAGTGGTTGCAATTCTTAGAGATTTTTCAAGGTGCTCGTCAGGAATGTTTGCTCAAATTTTTCTCTTTGTGTGTTTCATAATTGAAAATAGCTGCTCACAAATGTATGTTGCCAAAAAGTGATGTCGTGTATTAGGTGTGATTGTGAACTTCAAAAATGGAACTACACATGGGATTACAAAGAAAATAAATGCTTAAAAAATTCATGATTTTGTGGGACCATTACTAGCTGTCCTGGGGTGCATGCGGCCCATGGCTGTAGATTAGACATGGTTGTTGTAGATAATGGAATCAGACTGGTAGCTGAGTGATATTGAGTATGTTTTTC
Organism: Tarsius wallacei; assembly: GCA_963574415.1. Classification (NCBI taxonomy): domain Eukaryota; kingdom Metazoa; phylum Chordata; class Mammalia; order Primates; family Tarsiidae; genus Tarsius; species Tarsius wallacei. The sequence goes on from CAUYQG010140915.1 coordinate 26,446, forward strand.
AATTTTTTTCTGAGTCTCACTTTCCTTATTTATAATTATAATTGAACTAATAATGTTTATAAGATTTATGAGGAGTAGAGTTAATACATGTACACTTCCCTCTTAATGTACTATTTATACTAAGTGCTCAACACTTGGTGAATAGATGGATGATGAGATAGGTAGATTTTTAGTTATATCCAGATATCACTGGTAACATCTGTGTGAAAATAACCTAATAGCTTTTTCTTTGCTTATTCTGTCTTTGTAAAGTCATTTAAGACTCTGAAAAAGATTGAGAAGTTTATTAGTTTTCTTTTTCAAGCTAAATGAACAGATTTATAGATACTGGTATATGAAACCTGTCTTGCCTTTGCATTTTGTTGTTGTTGTTAAGTCAGGGTTTTACTCTGTTGCCCAGAATGGAATGCAGTGGCACAATCACGGCCCTCTGTAGCCTAGACCTCCTGGACTCAAGAAACTCTGCCTCAGCCTCCCAAGTAGCTGGGACTACAGGCACATGCCACCATGCCTGGCTAATCTTTTGATTTTATTTATAGACATGAGGCTATATTGTCCAGGCTAGTCTCGAACTCCCGGGCTCAAGCAAATCTCCCGCCTCAGCCTCCCAACGTTCTGGGATTGCAGACTTGAGCCACTGTGCCCAGCCTCTCCAGCATTTTTGAGCCAGTCATTTATTAAGTATTATGTGTCATATATTTTAAATTCTTTATTTCTTCTGCACTGTTTCTGTGTACATTCACGTCCAGGTCTTTGCCACCTTTATACTATGCTTACAGGGTTTTTAAAGAAACACTTCTCTCATTTCCTGCTAAGCATTACCATTTCTATAGGCTTTATCATACCTCTGCTGTTTGTGCCTATGATTCCAAACATCTGACTGTTGGACTGCATTTGTACTTGTTAGTCATATATCTTGCTGTTATGTATATATTTGTTGTCTTAATGGGAAACATACTGATATGAAATGCCACTTTAAAAATAGTAGAAAAAGGAAATATTCTCTGTCAAGTACCATTCTGTTGACATAAAACTGATGTTTAAATACATGAACATTCTTTTACTGAGAAGTTGTTGCCCAATCAGATTCAGTTGTATTTTAATAAATCAAATAGGAAATATTGAGGTACTGTGTAGCTGTTGTCTTGAAATATACAGATTGAAAAAAATCTAAAGTACTATATATTGGATATGTGGTACAACATTTAGGAAATTGAGATGGACAATGTGTCTGTGTTTATTTATTTCAAATACTTGGCTTGAAGTTTGACACAATGATCATGTAATCAGTAAACAGTAAAGAACAGTAAGTACATGTCTTTTATTTTTGCAGTCTCATATTACAATAGCCATTCATTCAACAATTTTTATCTGTAACACTCATTTGAAATTTGCATGTGTCAAAAAAATAAGAATTTTATCAAGAATGAAAAAACTTGATGATAAAACAGTGCTGGTGATGAATTACTCCTGTTGTTGGTTTGCATCTCAAATTGGGAGTTACCTACAGTGCAGTGTAAGTAAAAAAGATGCTACCTTCATTTCATTCATTTTGATTTATGGGTTGGTATAGAATACAAGACACTATTTTTCCCAATGTACATGCAATAGTGAATTGAGCAAACATTGTATTAAGTAAGCTTTTTAGTTTTACATAAAAATCAATACTCGCCTGTTTTAAAAAATTTTAAGATTATTATTTTTTCATTAATTTGTGCTGTACTTTTATCTCTTACAATGTAATAGTTGGCCATCTAACCCAATATTATTAAATACAGTGACTGAAAAGGCATAATCTATTTTTCATCTAATTCATCCTCATCAATGAATACAGTACTTATCATCTTGGTCTAAGTAAATGAAAACTCTTTGAGGAAATTATGGTAGCATGGTCTCAAACACAATTACTAGGTCAAAAGGCTGAGAGGTAAAAGTCCTCATGGTGACTGTGAGCAAATTATTAAATGTTATGGCTTACTTACTTACTTTAAATAGGAATGTATCTTAAAAAATTTTTTTATTTTAATTGTTAATGGGGGGTACAGTTTTGATCTGGTCTTTTAAGTGTACCCACCAACCCTATCTGTGCACATTGGACTGGATAGGTGATTTTTTTTTTGTCCCTCCACACTCCCCCACTCTCCCTTTTGAGTCTCCAGTGTCCATTAAACCATTTTATATGTCTTTGCGTATGTTACAGATTATTTTTAGAAAAGATATTAGAGTCTATATTCTATAAAATACCCTGTAGAAAGGAAGTGAAAGAGTCAATATTTTATGGTGAGGTCAAACTGAAGCCTTCTTCTAATCGATAAGACACTGCAGATAAAACCTGCGATTGTGGCTATGATTATTTATAGAGAATGATCATATAAAATTCAGATAATTAGGCCAGGTGCAGTGGCTGAAGCCTGTAATCCAGCACTTTGTGAAGTTGAGGCGAGGATCTCTTGAGCTCAAAGTTCAAGACCAGCCTGGACAACATAGTGAGACCTCTTCTCTACAACAAAATGTAGTCAGGTGTGGGGGTTGTGCCTCTAGTCCTAGCTACTTGGTAGACTGAGTAGGGTGAATTTCTTTAGCCCAGGAGGTCAAGGCTGTGGTAAGCCATGGCCACAGAGTGAGACCCTGACTCTAAATAAATAAAATTCAGATAATTTGTATACTTATAGACCCTCCTATTTGAGGAAGAAATATTGTAACATTACAATGTATTGAACACCTACTGTGTATTGTCCTAGGATCTCAGGACAGGACAATGACCCTGTCCTCAAGGAATTCCTAGCCTACAATTTATAATAATGTAATTGATTAGTAATTAAAACTTAGAGTTAAGTCCTATGATATATATGAACATTTAATGATATGTAGTATATTTTATTATTTGAATAGTTGGTATCAGATTCCTTTACAAAGAGAAGATTTTTGTTTTCATAAATATAAGCTCACATGGAGTAGATGAGAGCCATGAGACTGGAGTGGGGGCAGGGACTCTTACTCTTCAACACCAAAGAAGAGATTAATTTTTAGTAGCACAGGGGAAGGGCTGCTGAGAGACAGGAGGAGAGGAGATCCAGGCAGAAGGTGGCATTGAGGTTGGTGTCATACTGAGAGAAGGCCATTTATTTTCCCCATCACCCTTCTTCCTCTGCAGGCATTCTTAATAAAACCTTGTTGCATAGTTAAGGCTTTTAGGGCTCCGTGCAAGCCAAAAAATATTTACTTGCTTTATTAAAGTTTAGAGGAAGAAGATGACTTTTAACATTTGAAATTTAAAGAGAAAGGCACCTGATATAAACTAACTGGCTGCATTTGATACATTCTTGCTCAAAACTCTTTATTTTTCACCTCATTCTTTCATAGTGAAGTATATTCCATCTCACTCACCTGTAAAATTCCTGGAGCATGAGAATATATTTCATGCATCTTGGTTGCCCTCTTAGTATCTAACATAGCAGCTGCCCAACCCAGATGCTCATCATATTTTTCAAATAATTTACTGTTATTAATAGCAATAATTTTTATTTAATTAATGTGTTGTTTTGCCAAAATTGTAGAGAATAATAGAATTGTGGTAACGATGATCCTGTGTACTGATTCTGATAATTAGAGCCCTGGAAGGCTCCTCTGTTTGGATAATGTAGTTTTAGCTCAGAAATCTTTTTTTTCTTTTTTTAATGGCAAACAACTAAAATTGCAGGAAAACTATATCTGGAAATAAAACAGCCTCTGATGTGTTCGGCATGCAAGCCCAAGCTTATAAAGTATTAACCAGTACACACAGAAACCAGTCTGCTTGGGAAGGAAATAAATACTTGAAAGGATTTTTGATGAAAATATTTCTTTGCTAGTTTAAATTCATTCTAGGAAAGTCCTTAGGAGTTTATGATGTATACACATAAGAAGGACAGAAGAAGCAATATCCTTTGCTTTCCAGAATCCTTAGATGTCAGAGTCAGCTAGTATGTAAATGGCAGAAGTTCATTTTCTACTGGGAGAGCATCTAGGGACCTACAAGACATATTTTAATGCTATCTTAACAGTTTCTAAAGACTATCACACAAGTCTGGTTCTATAAATGATACTAATAATGCCATTGGGGCATATTTTAAAAACCTTTGGAAACAATGACCTTATTCATAGGGCAGATTCATATGAACTGTTTGCTATTAGAAACATTTTACAAGTTTTCTCTATTATACACAAAAACTATATCATTTGATTTCTAACATACTAAAATGGAGAAAAGCATCTTAGAGACAGTAAGATGGACTGACAACTGGCTCACTCTTTTTAAGAAAAAGAAAGCACCTGCTGTGTGTTAGGGAGTACCTGAGAACTTAGCATGGAACAAAAATGTGATCTAGTTGGAGATACTCATTTATACATATTTTATTGTAATAAGTACTTTTTTTTTTTTTTTTTGAGTTGGAGTCTCACTGTCGCCCAGACTGGAGTGCAGCAGCCGCTCCCGGCCACCGCAGCCTCGACCTGCTGGGCTCCGGCGATCCTTCCGCCTCAGCCTTCCGAGTAGCTGGAACTACAGGCGCGCGCTACCACGCCCAGCTAATTTTTTGATTTATTGT
>CAUYQG010140920.1:0-28187 GCA_963574415.1 Tarsius wallacei
TGATTCTATTTTATAAAATGCAAAAATCAGCAGTCAGCTTGATGGTTCAACCCGGGAGTTCGCTACCTGCCTGATACATCAGAAATCACAAGCTCACGGTGGGAAGGCGGAGCAGCACCAGCCTGGCCTCATCTTCCGCCACAAACGCTCAGTGCACCTCTGCTGGCCAGATTTTTCTTTCCTTCTGACTTCCAGGCTTCTCCCTCAGGGCTCGATGCTGCTTGTGAATAGACAAGGGGGATGTTGCCGATTTCTGAAGCCATTTCTATTGGTATTACGACAGTAAATTCTTTATGAAATAAAAATCAATAGTCACCGACATCCTGAGTAGTGAGGAAAATAATTGTTTATGGCACTCAGCTTAAGCTGTTCTGGTAATCACGTTGAAAAATACAATATTTATTCATTAGATCAAATTTAATGAGGCCTCCTGGCAGTAATTATAAAAATTACTGTAGCAGTAAATTACTAATGAGTTGTGATGTGCTTCCTACCTGTGAAGAAGGACTGGGGGTTGAAAAAGCCTGCGACCCAGATGAGGATGGAGGGAGGGAACCCCGGGCCCGCGCCGCTCTCTCACCCAGGCGGGGAAGGATCAGGGTACCCAGACCACAAAAGCAAACAAGAAAAAAGACTGGGGACACACAAGGGGGAGGTGGGGTGGGGGGGGTGGATTCCTGCCCCTGTGAGAACAGACCGGGATCAAGATTAGAGCATTCGTTTCCCCAAAGGTGAGAATATCATCTCAGTGACTTGGTGTTGCTGGCGTGCTGGGGTCACAGAGGAGCACTCATCTGGTGCCTGGGAAGGACAGAGCGTCTTATTAAGGCTGGGAAATCATTCCAGACACTTCCAGACACACACCGCCCTTCAAGTCTGAGGCCTTGACTCTGACTGCTGAGGTGCAGGTTCTGCCCGGCCCTTTCAAACCCAGCCACGGAGCCTGGCGCCTGCTCTAATGCAGGAACAGTGGATGGTTTTTACAAGCTCCCGGGGGTTTCCTCCTTCTCTGAAGGATCAGAACTGGCTAGAATTTTTGGCAGGGAGCTAAGTTCCTTTTTTTTTCTTCAAAAAAAGAATGCAAGCAATTATATTGACGGAGAACCTATATATAAAAAACTCCGAAAATCTGATCTGAAGACAGGCACTATTTTTAAGAAATACAGTAGCTGAGTTAAATGGAAACATGAAATCTTGGGGTGATATGGCTGGGACACAGTGTTGTGTAGTTTTCTGGGTTAATATAGACGGTGGATACCAGCCTTGCCCCGTTAACAGGGCTGTGTCAGTTCGTCCCCAGTAGCCTTTGTTCCTCAGACACAGAGCCAGACCTGCCGATGAGGGGCTAGCCATGCCAGGTTGGGCCTCCGCCCCATCGGCTGCTGGGATCTGGTAACCAGCAGAAACACCCTCTGAAGTCCCAGCTTAGCGTTCTCCTCAAAAGCATCTCTGAATAGCGGCAGGCTGTCGTCTGGAGTGACAGCTATCTATTCAGGTGGTGGCTGCTATTGTCTTCTCACTTGTAACACCAAGAGGATTTTTGTTTAACTTTAAGGATTCTGACAGCATCTCAGAATTGTCGTACTCCGAGTGGGCCCAACCCCTCCTCTCATGGGGAGGGCACGATGACATTAGAGTGTACATTTTTTTCTTTAAATTGCAGATGCCTTAAAATGAGATTGTCAGGTTTGTTGGCTTGTCAGACTAAAGTATCAAGATTGTCACAGTGTATTATATCACTATAATATGATCATTGTACACGAAACTAATGAATAATATTGTACTTAGTGGTGGGACGGAGTCACATTAACATTAAAAACGGCGAGCAGCCTTACATTTTACCCAGGAGAGTCTGGGAAAGACAGCTATCCTGTGGGATGGAAGGCCAGAATTTCATCATCCAGGGCAGATCAGGAAGTCCTCTTTGGAGAGGGAGCTAAGGAGGCGGTCGGCTGAGGGCCGTGTTAGGGGAAGACCAGGGCAGAAGAGAGGCTAGGGCCCCTCAGGGAGGCTGATGGGAGTGTTTACCCCCTGTAGGAGCTCAGAAAATGGTTTCTGAGGGAAAGAATACATGTCGGTTACGAATTTTCTTCGCAATTAGAATCACATGCAGCTAAACTAGAAGCAATTTGCCGAGGATGCAACTGAAACTGGGGCGTTGCTTCAGTATTTGCCTTGCTCAGGTCCTCCTTGACCATTCTCTGTGTTCATGCGTGCATCAGATGTTAAAAAGCCCCACTACGTGCCGGGCACCGTGCCGGGCACCGTGCCAAGCACTAGGTCCACGTAGCAGGTCCAGCCCTGCCTTTGAAACGTGGAAATGCAGCAGTGCTGACACTGAACAGAGACATACACACAACAATACACCATGTCCATGAAGGAGAACAGAAAAGGGGACGCCTCTCTTATTTTGAGGAAGTGATACGGAAGCTGAGAGCTCAAAGGATGAGAAGGAGCTAGGGTAGGAAAGAGCCTCTGAGGCAAAGGAAGCAGAGGCTTAGAGCCAGAGGGACCGAAAGGAAGCAGGGGCCCCATAGTCACGGCATGAGGAAGGTGGCCTCTGGGGTCAGAGAGGCCTGAGTGTACATTTGGGTCACTTAACCTCTCTGAGCTGTGAAGAACTAAATCATATCGTCTGCCAAGCCCCCCGCACAGGCCCTGGCACAGAGCAGACATTCAGCACACGGGGACAATCGCCATGGTTACTGGAGGGCAGGCTGGTGATCTTATCACCAAGACTTGTTCTATGGTAGGCGGGTTTTTGGGGGACGGGGTAGACAAAGGCATGACATGTCAAGGCATGGCACTGCCATCTCCCCTGAGTTAGGATGCAGAGGAACCACGGGAGCAAGTACTCACATCGACTCAGGATAACTATCCCACAGTAAATATTCATGTACTTTGTTAGCACCCAGCACTTGTCCACATACTGCCGATTCAACTGCACATCAGCGTTTGGGAAGTGTCTCCTAGATTTGTTCAGTACACAAACCGTACAATCATACTCAGAGAAGCCCAGCATCCAACACGACATTCTTTTTTTTCGATTTCTACAAAGTGGCACATTTGAAGTCTGTATTTTTTTCCAAGGCAGACTGCTCTTGTTCAGAAAGTTACAGAAAGTCTGCTTCCTAAAATGGACAGCATTTACAGGGTTTATCTTCTCCAAAAGATTCAAGTGCATTCCTCTCACTAATGTTATTGCAAACTGCACTCATAATTGAAGGAAGAAAATATGCCACAGGAACTGCAAGAGAAGTTAAACATTTGTACTCAGAACCCTCCCAAAAGTCAAAGACATCAATGTTTGGTGTCTGTGAAGCTGACTCTGCCCCACCCATGAACCCCATTTCTCCACAGTGAGGAGCAACGTGTGAGATACAGGCAGCGCCTAGAAGTGTTTTTGCCTCCCCTGCTTCAGCAGCACACCGCAGAGCCTGGCTGAGATTCATTTTGCGTGGGTGGGTTGTGAGCGTATTGATAAAGGATTAACCTGGGCCTGGTATTCCGGGAAAACGATTCAGTTAAAACACATATCTTAGCCCACTCGTCTTCTTCATCTGAATCTCCCCCTCGTTATTCTTGAGATGAGTCATTGTCACCGGGAGGCTAGTGTACATCATTAGTATTCCTGCTAGGTATGACACAGCTTTTTTCCAACTGGCACTTCCAGAAGATCAGAAGCTCTTATTTTCTGAGAATTTCCGTCGAGAGGGAAAGCGCTCGCCGATGGGTTGACTGGGCTTTGTAAACCAAAATGGCTGAACAAATGAGATGTGGGAATTCTACACCAGCTTATCACTTCAAAATGCATGAGGCAGGGAGTGCTGGGGAGGGGAGGACAGGGCACAAGCGGGAAGAGAGCGGAAACAGGCTGGAGACTCACCAGTCCTGCCAGGTGGGGCTTTGTCTGGCCTGGCCTGTCTCTGGTCTGCAAGGGCACACGCACATTCTCACGCAGCTCCGCTCTCCCTCGCCTTCAAGCCTGCTGCCCCCAAGCTCTTTTTTCAGTGCCAGGCCTGAGTGTGGCTGAAAGAGCCATCTGCCGAGCCTGCTCCGTGCACATGGTCAGCTCTTTGTGGAAGCTGCTTACTGGGGGGACTTTAGAACTCAGCCTCTTTGTCCCGCGGACCGCACACTTCTGTGGGTTTTTTTCCCCCTAAATTGAACCACTCCTGTCCCTAATTGTGTCACTCCTGCTGTCACCTCTAGCCATCAGAGCTGGTGGCATGGTTCTGATTGTGTTGCAATGCGTCCTTGAAGCATTCTTTTTGTTTGTGTTCAATGGCTCTCCTTCAGCTCACAACACAGTGGTGGCGATGGTTTCCTAGGGTCACCCATTCTCCTCTGAGGACCATCCCAGAAAAGCTCAGTCGTAATGAACGGGGCTTCAGACGGGTGGACACACACACACGGGCTTGAGAGCCCTCCTGGCTCCGGCCACTCTAACAAGATTTTGTCATTTGTGGCTTTTGCACATTGGAAAAACTTTCATCTCTGAGTTTCTATGGGCTATAAATACTTGGTAGGTTAAAAAGGAATCATTCAGAACATGAAATAAACATAACCTGGCACGTACACAGCAACACACCTCAACGGAGCCCTTCAACTTCTAGGCCAGAGCGGCAGGAATCTAAGACAGGGTTTCCTTCATCCCGTCTCTCATTCACTTCCCTCCCGGGCTGGACACTGCTCTGGTTTCTGACCTCTTTTGGTTGGCTATTTTCCTAATGAGGCAGGAGGATTAGGTCTCCGTGTTACTTACACCCTTTAACCACGAAGTGAGCACTGATGATGTTGGGATTGGGGAAATTTTGTAGAATGTATGGAAAACATGATCTGAAAATTACGTATCTCCCACAGACCGAGAGAAGGGCCCGGCAGAGGGGAAATTCTATCTTGATTCTGAAAAGTCATCACGATCCTGGTCTTTATGGCTTTAATCTTTTTTCCAAATAATTTCTTTTTTTTTTCCAAATTATAAAAGAAATGTGTGATGGCTGTGAGACATTTAAGTAAGAGAGAGAGAGAGAGACTGAGAAAAATAAAACCAACCATATCCTTCAAAGATAGCATTTTTAACATCTTGGTCTTGTGCTTTAAAAAAAAAATCGAGGTATAATATACATACAGAAAGGTGCACAGACCGTAAGTAAACATCTCAACATTTAAAAAATTGTGTACACTCACGTCACCACCACCTAGATAAAAACATTTCTTGTACCCTAGCCAACTGTCATGTCCTCTTCAGTAATACCTGCTCAGGGGTCCCTCCTTCATAGGTAACCACCTTCTGAGCGCAGCCTTATCCTATTATACACATATATATTTTGTCTTATATACACATTTGTCACATCTGATACTTTATTTTCTACATATTTTACCTTTTATATTTTGTTTTATGTGTATCACATTTTCATAAAAATGGATCAAACTACTCATACAACCTGATCATTGCAACCTGATCCTCTCACTTTCTGTAATATAATAAAATATACATTTTATAAATAAATTTATATGATTTTATAAGTAAATTTACTTTTAATTATAGAATATTTATGAGATAAAATTTTATATAATACCACTTTATATAATATCTCACATTTATAGTCTTATATAATTCATACAATTGTTGCCTTATTAGCTTTTGTCAATAAAATGAAGCTAAACGGTTGCATCCTATTAGGTGTAGCATAATTTCCAAGCTGCTTTCCTAGTAGTGGACATTGAGCATTGCTCCCTTGTGATTATGTTTAAAAAGTGCCATTAGGGTAACATCTGTGAACAAACTTATTCCAAAGGCTTTGTCATCCTGTTTTACTGTTAGTAATTAGGAGTATTCTTAAATGCGTCTACGTTTTTATATTGCCTATCTCTTTTGTTCCATTTCTTTCTCTAGCATCTCATCTCGTGGCACATGCTAAGGCAATGTGTGTGTGTGTGTGTGTGTGTGTGTGTGTGTGTGTGTTGTATTATTATTCTAGTAGTCCCGATTCAGCCTAGTCTTGGAGCAGGAGACAAAAGTGTTTGGGTCCACAAGTCATGTTATGTAGTTATAAAAGCCATTAAAAAAATTCTCACCAGATTTTATTTCTAGTTATTGGAGAATTTTTCACAGGTCATTCAATTCTTTCAATATACAGGGACCAAAACAAACAAACAAACAAAAATGTATCTGGCCCAAGTCCTCCGAATGAGTGAAGCTGTAATGTCACCCATTCACCTCATCTGGAAAGCACCCCCGAGAACCCACACATGCGTGTCTCTCTCCTCAAACCCATGAATATCACTGCCCCTGTTTCTCAGTCCCAGCCCCAGGCATTTTTGTGTCATACTCCATGCTTTCTATTCGGAGTTGGAGTCTCTCTTACAAAACTCCGGTGCAGTGGGTTGGCACGTTCGCTGAATTTTCAAATCAGGGGTTAATTTCCTGGTCAGTTATTTAATTTTTTAAAGACATCTTTTAGTTTCAGTCAAAAAGACAAGTAAAAATAATTCTTAAAGATATGTGTTTAAAGTCAAAGGGGTTTTTATTAGGATGTTTGTTTATATCAACTCTGCAGAATTCTTTTTATTCTAGAAGCCACGGGGATTATTATTTCTTTGTCACGGAATCCCTACATCTTTGTGGGAGGCCTAGAAGCACCAGTTTCTCTCCATTTACACAAATTCAATTCAATTTGCTTGCATTGGCAGAGCACACCAAAATCTTAATTTTCTCAGCCACGGAGAGCAGAGTCAGCCTGGGAGCTTTGAAATGTGGATTTTTATTTTATACTAACACATGCCCATTAAAAAAAATGCACCCTCTTCTCTAAAGCAATAAAGGTACATGAAGTTTCTCCCCTAAAGCCGTTCCTGGTCAGATTATGTGTGAATGAAGGTAAGTATATCTTTCATATTGGCTTAAGAAATAGCCAAACAAATAAATGCTTGTTTTAAAAAATTCAAACAAACACCTGAACAGTAAAAAGTACAAATTTGTCCTCTCATGGTCCCAAATTCAAGTCAGCCACGAACAGTTGGTATTTGTGTCATGCTTCAGAAATTAAAGGCAGGATGCAATATCTATATATCGACAAGCAAAAGGTTGTTTTCCCTCCACTCTCTTTTGGACATTTTTCTTTTTTTTGAGTCAGAGTCTCACTCTGTGTCCCAGGCTAGAGTGCAGCGACACGCTCATGGCCACCGCAACTTTGACTTGCTGGGCTCGGGCGACAATTCCGCCTCAGCCTTCCAAGTAGCTGGAACTACAGACGCATGCCACCAAGCCCAGCTAATTTTTTTGTGATTTATCGTAGAGACGAGGTCTCACCAAGTTGCCCAGGCTGGTTCTGAACCCCTGGCTTAGGCAATCTTCTCACCTTGGCCTCCCAAAGTGCTGGGATTACAGGCTGAGCCACCGCACCCGGCCTGGACACTTTTCTATGGCAGGACATAGAGCTCTATACCTCATTTCTGAGTGGCAGCTGAGGATTCCCAGCGTGGATCTCTTTAAGTTATTAAGCCTCTTCTATCAGTGGCTATCTGGGTCTTCTGCAGATTTTTCCATTAAAGGCCTAGATAGTGAATCTAATTGTATCACAGGTCCTGTTATAATTCTAGCCACAGATCTGAGCCAGGCTTGGGGACAGTCACACTCGGTGGTTGGTGTTGACTTTTACCCATTTCTATTCCCCCAAAAGAAGGAATGGAATCCCCCATGGCCGGCGATTGGCCTGCCTACCCAGAACACAAACATCAATATAAGACCACAACTCTTTATCCATCCCAGCCTCCCCTAGCCCTGTTCTCGACACAATTTCCTTCTCCTTTCAGATGGAAAGGAAAAGGTTCCAAGAAAACAGAAAACTGTGGGGGGTCTGGGCTAGGCTCATCTGTACAACTTGTTTGGAGAAACGACTTTATTCTATTTTCTGGCTCTACATTCTTGGTTTTCTCCTACAAGTTCTCTGGATTGTTCTGAGTCTGGGAAGGGATGACGATTGCCTATGGGAGGATTTCCAGTGGTTGGGAGATTATGGCTGGTGCTGTAATTTAGCAGCAATTTCACACCAAACCCTGCGTTCCTGATTCTTACAAGGTGTTCTTGATGCAAACCTGGGGCATATTGAGGCTTTACGTTCTTGCCTCCTCCCCTTCAGCACCAAAAAGAACAGAATATGTCAGTAAACAAAACTGCGCAGAGAGGATAGCTTTCAGACTCGCATGTGAAAAGGGCAGAACTCTGCGTGTTATGTGGATACCATCAGCCCCTGGAAAACAGAGAAGATTTAGGAAGAAAGGAAGGCCATTTACTTGAACAAAATACGCGAGAGTTCAAATGACATATTTTCTCGATGGACACAGAGTGACACCCATCATGATTGACTGTGGGCATGCACCTCTCCATGGAGCCAGGTTCTGTGATGGATAAGCCAGTCTCAGGCAAGTGTCAGGAAGATTATCAAAAGAAAGAGCTGTCTGTAGTTGTTCCCTTTCCAAGGAGATTGACAACTCACCCTAACAAAAGGAAACATTAGTGTGCTATTTGCGTCTCCCAAAGAGACTGTGGTAAGATGATGTGTGGGTTGGGGGTGGGGGTGGAGGGAGGTTGCCATCAAAATGCTTAAGTGAGGTGCAAAGGGGACCTCAGCTCCCACCACGGAAGGGGCTTGTTTACCTTAAAAAGGAGAGCTTTCTGAACAACAAGAGTGCCTGCAGATATCTCAGATGACAGCATAAGTTCTCTAACCAGCGCTGCCAACAGCATTAAGAGAAATCCTAAATACCGTGCACTTTCTTACCATCCCCCTAGTTGCTTTAATACGACCACCCATAGCTTGCACAAGAAGAAGCAGTGCAATCTGCAGCGAAGATTAGGCAAGACTTCCTCCTCCTCTGTGAAATCCAGAGTGGGCTCTGGGTCTGGCCTAGCTCCAAGAACAGGGGTTTGTATATGACATTCACGGAGGGCGTTTATTGTGATTTGGAGACAAACAGGATGAACTTGAGGATATCCAAATAGGAAGTTACCCCCCTCCAGGCTTCTTCCCTACCCCACAGCAGCCCCTGTCACCCCTCATTAATTGCAGCGATGGCACTGGTTTCAAGTGTTTCCGGGTCATCTCAGCAGGGTTGCTTCCCAAGCTTATCTGTGGAAGCCCATGTGCTGTAGACAGGTCGGACTTTGAGATGGAAAGTGCTCAGACACCCCGAAGGTCACAAGCATGTTCAGGGATATCCCGCTTTTCTCCTTGCTAACCCTGCATTTTCGCAGCACCCTTAGTCCCCACAGTGCTACTGAGGGGTCTCTGACCCATGGGAAACTAGACCCGTCTAGCAGGCAGAGAGGGGTAGAAAAGAGACTCTTCCGAGCAATGTGCACTATCAGCCATTGATGCTTTGACTAGATGAGGAATGGCTCATTCTGTTCACATCTGGGTGCTTGTGGAAAACATGGTCAATACAAAAAACAACGGAAGGCCTTTTAGATTTCTTAGTGTTTTTTCCTACTCTGTGGATGCCGGCCTCTACTATTCCATGCTTTTGGTGACCTACTTTACTATATATATACTTTACTATATATATATATACACATTTTTTTTTTTTTTGAGTTGGAGTCTCACTCGGTCGCCCAGACTGGAGTGCAGTGGCCACTCCCGGCCACCGCTGCCTCGTCCGGCTGGGCTCCGGCAATCCTTCCGCCTCAGCCTTCCGAGTAGCTGGAACTACAGGCGTGCGCTACCATGCCCGGCTAGTTTGTGATTTATTGTAGAGATGAGGTCTCGCCAAGTTGCCCAGGTGAGTCTCGAACCCGCAGGCTCAGGCAATCCACTCATCTCAACCTCCCAAGGCACGGGATTACAGGCTGAGCCACCAAGCCTGGCTGTATTTTTTAATGCCATCCTTTCTCTCAAGACTTAAAGCAGTTTGAATCTTGAGGTGGTTCTCCTTCAATTTCTGTGTGGTTTGCATTTCTCTTCAAGCTGTTCCCTCAAGGATGGCTGGATGGGGGGCCATGGCGAGTCTTCCTCTCACTCCTATTGGTGATGGGAGGGTGACAGTGAATGGTAAGATGAGCTCCACTAATGTGTCTTTGTTGATCTGTGGGAATGACATGATCAGGTTTTGCCAGTCACCAATTTGATGCCTTCATAGACATTGTGATGCCCTCTCCTGGCTCTTGGGGAGGCCAGTTACAGCTCTGTGTACCTCCACATCCAGGTGACCTCCAGGAGAGAAACTGACTCCTTCTCCCTGGGTCCAATCTTTATCTTTTGAAGGCCTAAGCCCCTAGAGCAGGGGTCCCCAACCACCGGGCCACAGACCAGTACTGGTACATGGCCTGCTAGGAACTGAGCCGCATGGCAGGAGAAGAGTGGTGGGTGAGTGAACAAAGCTTCATCTGTATTTACAGCCACTCCTCACTGCTTGCATTACTGCCTGAGCTCCGCCTCCTGTCAGATCAGTGGCAGCATTAGATTCGCATAGGAACCCTATTGTGAACTGCTCAAACACCTTATGAGCACCTAATGCCTGATGATCTGAGGTGGAGCTGAGTTGATGATGCTAGTACTGGGGAGTGGTTGCAAATATAGATTAACAATAGCAGTGAAATTTGACTGCACACAACCCCTTCCCCCATCTGTGGAAAAATTGTTTTTGATTTTTGCTTTTTTTTTTTTTGAGTCGGAGTCTCTCTGTTACACAGGCTGGAGTGCAGTGACGTGTTCATGGCCACTGCAGCCTCGACCTGCAGCCTGATCCTTCTACCTCAGCCTTCCAAGTAGCTAGAACTACAGGCACACGCTACCACGCCTGGCTTATTTGAAGACTTGTTTCCCACAAAACTAATCCCTGATGCCAGTTGGAGACCACTGTCTTAGAGGACCCACATCATGATGGCATATATTTTTCTGAGTCAGGGTCTCACTCTCTTGCCCATGCTGGAGTGCAATGGCATGATCATGACTTGTTACAGTCTTGACCTCCTGGGCTCAGGTGAGACTTCTGCCTCAGGTGCGTACCACCACGCCCAGCAATTTTTTAATCTTTTGTAGAGATGAGGTCTTGCTATACTGCCCAGGCTGATCTCGAACTCCTGGGCTCAAACAATCCTCCTGCCTCAGCTTCCCAAAGTGCTGGGATTACAGCCACAAGCCACAGAGCCTGGACATGATGTTATCTTATTATTTTCTCTTGCTTGATCATCTTCTTCTTCATATCTATGGGCAATCACAGTCTTTAAATAAAATCCAATTCTTTTCTATCTTAGACAGTGTCTTGGTTCCATTACAGGTTATGGGGCCCTCTAATCCCTGGAAGTATTGAGACAAGCTGGAACATTTTCAAGAAGGCCTTAGATCTAAAGTGACTTAGAGACTAGTAGTTGAAGGAAATGGTAAAGTGAGCATGAAGTCAGAGAAGAAAACTTTTGCAAGGACTAGGGAGAAGGGAGGGTGAGCTATCAAGCTGGAAAAAGGAATCAGGAATATTAGAAGGGAAAGAGAGGGAGAATGTATGTGTGTTGAAGGAGCAGAGAGAGAGAGACAGAAAAAACAACAAGAAGGCCAAAGGAAGAAATCAGATTACTTGAGCAAAAGACAAAAACAACAGCAACAACAACAAAATCCAGAGAACAAAGACCTGCCCACACTTTCTAAGGTTAGCAACATCCACCAGGTGATCTGACAGTGACACCAGGTGGCTGATGAGACCACATAGAAGCGTTGTCTTAAATCATTTTACCCTAAAAAGCCAAGCTTTGTTTTATAAACCAATCCTTAAATGGAAACAGAATTAAAAGAGGCCTAGAGATCATGTGTTCTATCTTCCTTGCATTTAAGAATACTGGGTCCTCAAATGATCAAAACTGACTGACCAACCAACCAGCCAACGAACAAAAAATACCGTCCAAGAGGGCAGATAGCACTTCATTTTAACCGACTCCAAGGCTCCAGCTTTTATTGCTATTTATCTTTCAAAAATGAGATCTAAGTTAGAGTTAGTGGCCTCTTAGTCAATAATGGGCAACTAATATTAAAACACAAATTGTGACCATTTATATTTGATCAGTTCAGATGCATAGAGGAGATTATGATATAAACTTAATCATGGGGAACAATGATCACAAACACGTGTATAATACCTTTCGACCTAAAACAGATTATTGAAGAGAAGGCATAATTTGACTAGTATTGCCTGTCTTCCATATTCTTGAAAGCTTAACAAAAAATTATAGATACCATCTGCTATTTCAGGAGTTACGTTAGATGTAGACCATACATTTTCAAACCATCAGTTTTTAAAGAATGTCATGCAGTAGAATCATCATGTGTAAGAGAAAACAGAGCAGAGAAATTCTAAATATTTTTGGTGTTTGATATAGTAAAGTAAAATGCAGGGTTCTATTTTCCCTGATTGCATCCAAATTATATACCAAAGGCAGCATTTGAATTTTAAAAAGTCACATTTAATATAAGAATGTGAATCAGCAAATATTAGGCAAGAGGAACCTTACCCTGAACCTTTATAAACCAATTCGGCTCTTGGAATGTAACATAAAATATTCTTGTAGGAAGAAAAAGTGAAGAAATAAAAATATTTGATGATAGTTATGACTTATAATGGAATATTGAGAACTGGCTCTTTACCTTAAACAAAATTTCTTGCATCACTGTCTTGTAAGTTTTTGAAAAAAGGAAAAACTATGATTTCAAAGAGTGGTTTATGATTTCAAAGAGTGGTTTATGTATTGGCTAACCCTTTTAAAGCTGTAAAGCCATCTCCTGCTTTGCTTTGGTCAAATTAAACGGAAAAGAAAGAAAAAAATCAAACAAGAAGATAGTTACATTATGTGAAGTTGATGACTATATGAAAGAACATTCACTCTGTCACTTTTGTGAACAATTTTCCATCTCTGCACATTTGTGAACTTGCCCTCTGAGCACCTCTGTGTATCTACTGACTGCCATTGATGTGGCAATTTCTCCCTCACTTGTGATGGGTGCCTGGGCTGTAGAACAGGTCGCCTGAAGTCACCGGCGGGAGTTTAATCTGTACCTTAGGGTACAAGGCATACAGGGCCAGGTCACCCTGAGGCAATCTTTCATCCCTGGCCCCAGGCCAGTTCTGGAAATCTGGGCTACAGAACACCACAAAATAGCGTGGGGAGAGAAAGGACCCATAGCCTGTACAGCTCTCCTAACAAAACTCCAGTTTATTTTCACCATTGCTCCCAGTAGCTGCCCAATCGGATGCACACACCAATGGCTCTGTTTATAAAGACCCTACATTGATAATGCGTCTGTGCCTGCCTGCATGAATCCTTATTGTTAAAAAACTTGCACAGGGCACAATTACAGATTTTTCATTGACAAGCATGCTAACTGGTTGCGAATGAGTCTCTGAACTGTCTTTTATCTGTATCGTTATTGAATACAAATATGGCCATTTTTTTCCCTAAAGGGGCACATGTTAAACAATTTCATATTTAAAAAAATACTTTCCCTTATATAAAAATTATTGTAGTTTGCAAAGCAAAAGGCAGGGCTTCGTTTTTTAGGCAAAAAAAATTAATAGAGGGAGAAAGACATGCATTGTCTATTTAACAATCAAAACACTACAATAAAATAAAATCGTGGTATCATAATCATGAGTTCTCTTTCAAATGGTTTGCTCTGAACTAAATTGTGTTCTTTATGTAATAGAATGACAAATTGTTTAATTTGGTATCAAATATTCATGAGTTGTAAATGTGCTGCATCACCAGACCGGGTGCAAGATCATAAACAAATACTGTAGCATGAGCAGAAATGGAAGCAAACGGAAGTGGATGTCCGTGTAGATTTTCAACGCTGTTTTGGCTTTCAGGCGAATGGGGGGGGGGGGGGGGGAGAGAGAGATCGAGAGAGACCCGGCGTGGCAGAATATAAGGGTGAAAAAGGAACCTGGATGCGGGTCCTCAGGCTCCTTTTCTCCTGTGGATCAGAAACCAAAAAGCAAATCAGGGACCATAATGTGACAGACATTCCTAGACATTTCCAAATGGGTAGGATAGTATTTCTTTATTAGTGAGTTCGTATGTGAACTCGTTTTGTTTTTTTTTTAAGGTTAGAATGGTTAATTATTCTGAGTCTGAATTTAAAAATGAAGTGGACTTTGACCATCCAGTGAGAGATACATGAGTGATCATCAGACACACGATACACACGGACTTTTGTTTGCCCTTTTTGTGGCGGGGAAGGCAGGTCTGTGGACATAATGAAGGTGCGAGCCAGGAGGTCTAGTTCTCCTCTGCAGGCTCTGAGAGTCTTCTTAGACCTCCCTGGAACAAAACACATTAATGGAGAATGTTTTTTTCTTTTAGCCTCAGCCAAACTCCCTCAACGCTACAGAGGCGTCTCTCTCCTTTCTCTCCCTCTCTTCCTCTTTCCTTTCCTCTCCTCCCCTCCCTTCTCTTCTCCTTTCTCTCTCCTCTTTCTCCTCTCTCTTCTACTCTCTGTCTCCATCTCTCCCCTCTCTCTTCTCTTGCTCCCCTCTTTCTCCTCCTACCTCTCTCTCTCTCTCTGCAAGGACTGGTGTTCAGAAGAGAGGAACATGGCAGTCCTCCGGGGACCATGTACAGGTTCCCTTTGCCCTGCAGGGGGCAGACCCCTCCGTATCCCAGCTGGCAGGGCAGCTTCTGGAACCAAGGAGTTCAGAAAGGAGTGATCCCCCATTTCCCCCAGCAATGCCTTAAGGAGTTCCGTTGCCATGCCTGTCAGCAGTCATCTATAGAGTTGCCTAAGAAATCTCCAAGAACCCCACAATATTGAAATCAGCTCTCTCAAACGGCGGGAAGCGTGTTCGGTTATTAACTCTACCATCTCCTGTTAGCTAAGCTCATTTGTTTTCCCTCCCGAGAAGAGCTCCTCTTGCGTCTAATCACACCTAATCTTTCTGCAAAGTTGTTTTCTTAAAAAAAAAAAAAAAAACCTGTGTAAATCAAGTTTTTGTAAATCTAATCATATGTTTTATGCATCAGGGGAACTTGGAACGTAAAGGAATCTCATGGTGCATCCTTCTGTAAAATGAAGATTTTGCTCTCTTATTATTCATTTTTTGTAAATCTGAATAATTATTTACTGGGTTGAAGGAGGTATGCCTTTATTTAGGTTTTTGCATTTGGTGTCTTTCCATTTCTTATTTCCAACGAGCCCCCAAATGGGCACATCTTCCACCTTTAGAGGAGGAAGACACAGTGAATCTGTTCCCCTAATTCGAAGTCATAAAGAGTTTCTAAATTCTGTGCCGGCGGAACACAATGAGTCATAGTCTGATGGAGAAAACCAGCTGAAAACCCTGTCCCTGTCCTGCACAATAAAGCCAGATATCCCACTTCAGACTGTTTTCGTTCTTTTCTTTCATCTTCTCCTTTAGCAAATGAAAAGATGCACAGTATTCTCGATTCCAAAGAGATTGGTGTCTAGTAAAGCTTTATCTAGGGGGATTCCCCAAATTGAGAGACATGAAATTATTCACCCGCCAGGAATCCTGGAGAATCTGGTCTCTGAAGATGAAGCTAGAAATGAGGGAAGGTTTACTGTTCATTTTTCTGTTCGGCAGAGACTGCAGGGTCCTGTGGCAAGGAAGGGCTTAGCAGTCAGAGTGACACCAGATTCCCAACATTTGTGCTGCGGACCTCACCCCAGAGGGGACCTTTCTTGGGGATATTTTTCTACTCTCCATCCCCTGGGTCCCAATTAAGGGAAATAATTTTAAGACATCTTTTCCCCACGATATAAAAGCAGGACTCTCCCTTCGTTCGTTCGTTTGTTCCCTCCTTCCTCCTTTTCCCTCATCTAGATGAGCAATGCAAAAGGTCTGATATCCGAGAAATGTAATTTTATTGGTGATAAACTGATCCTACAAGGTTCTTCGTGTTTTAACTCGGGAAGTCCCTGGAACCTAAATTCCCGGCCCAGAAAAGTCTAGTTAGATCTGGGTTGGGAAAATAGGAATATCCTTCAGGAAAGGGGAAATAACCCAGGGGAAGAAAGAATCGCAGATGGGTGGGCACGGATGTCTGCTCCAGTCCTCGGAAAATGCCTCCGTCCGTGGCAAAAGCGGCTGAAAGCTCACTCCATCAGGGCTTCACGTAGCCTTGTGGAATAAAACACGCCTAGACAGGGCTACCAAGTGCTCTCGATTCCAGCAGGGGGAGCTCTAACTCTGGAAACCGGTCAGCGGTCGCCGCACACTTGGACCGTCCAGGCCTTTCCGAGGAGTTCCGTGTTCTCTGGTTGCAGAGGTTGGTCACAAGGTCCCCAGGGGATGTCGCTGAACCAGAAACAGAGGTCTCCCTTGGCACGGTCCCCGGACGAGGAAAGCAGTTAATACCTTTATAGAAACGCAGCTGAAGAGGCATGTTGGGAGCAGGTGGCGAAAGCCTTACAAAGGCAGCAAGGAAGAAGTCAGGGATGGAAATGGAAGTCCCTTTTCTGCCTCTTTCCCCCTCCTCCGCCCCGAGGCATAACTGTTTCTCAGTGACTGCACTCTGATATGACATCTGCGAAGACAGTTAGCAGGGGGAGCCACACCCCGTGTTATAAAAGCTGCCTGTGGTTGGGATGAACTGGATTTCCTGATGGCATCAGTCAGCTTGGGTCACTGCTAGGTCCCTGATGCTCTTGCTTTGGGCTCCTGGGAAGGAGAGGCAGAAGACCTTTATGCCGTAACTACATCAGTGCCAAGAGACTCCACTTCCCATATCTTCTGGGCTTGGCTCAGAAGCTTCTGCAGAGAGAGGAAGGAAGCCCCACAACAATCAGACAAATAATATGGAGACCATTCCGGCCCATGAAATATCTGAGAAACAGCTTGGCTCAGGCAGCGTTTTCCAAGCTGTGTTGTGTGGACATTGCGATCCCTAAGGGGCTCCTGGGTACTTCATGGGGTGAAAATGTTCTGGGGCCACTGTCAGAGAAAGGCTATATACACTATCCGCGAGTCCCCCTCCTCCCACAGATTTGTGGAAAGAAAGCTTGTTACAAGTCCTAGAAGTTCTATAGTTCCAACAGACAAATGAAAACAACTCGTGAGATTTTGTTTGATCCAACATTTCCAGAACTTATCTGACCATGAAACTTTTTTCTTTCTCTCCACAAAGCACCTATGCCCCAGGCACTGGTGTCTCACAGAGCACGCTTTGAGGAATACTGGGTACGGAGAAAAGAGAAAATTCTAGGGGTGAAGGAAGTTCTGCCTTTCCATAGATTGGTTCTGAACCAATCTGCTGATATGGTTTTTTGATGAGTCACATAGCCTCTCTGAACCTCAGTTTCTTCCCCTGTAAAATGATGATTCCTCCATTTCTCCACATCTATGTGGCCCCTGGCTGGAAGGGGAATGGCAGAAGATGACCACATATACCAAAAACTTGTGTTTCTGAAGATGAAAATTGACTACACATTCCTGTTGAAAGTAGGTTGCAGACTTTTGTCTACAAATGGACCAGATGAACAAAATCACAGGACAAGAGGTTTGTAAATCACGAGCTACTCCTGTGGCTACTTGTATATCTTTCTCTGTCAGCTTTGTGTAATCTACAGAATAGCTGCATGCATCGCTCTCTTTACTTCTCACGTGCAAGACTGTAGTTTAAAAAAAAAATTCATATCAGAATGCGTTCTAATTGTTGATATTTATTCAGAAATTTAACAGTGATTCTACCGATTGCAAGGATTTACAGTCTTCTTTGAGGAACAACATGAACTAGGGGGCATGATGGTGGTAGCTAGGGACTGACATTAATGGAATGGCACAAGGTGTAAAGCGGACAACACCTAGAGATTTCATTCTTTCTTGTTTTTTGAGTTGGTGTCTCACTCTGTCGCCAAGGCTGGAGTGCAGTGGCACGCTCACGGCCACTGCAGCCTCAACCTGCTGGGCTCAGGCGATCTTTCTGCCTCAGTCTTCCAAGTAGCTGGAACCACAGGCATGCACCACCACACCTGGCTAATTTTTTGATTTTTGTAGAGATGAAGTCTCGCCAAGTTGCCCAGGCTGGTCTCGAACCCCTGGCAATCCTCTTGCTTCCGCATCCCAAAGTGCTGGGATTGCAGGTGGGAGCCACTGCGCCCAGCTTGTTTATTTCTGAGTAGCTATAAAGGACAGCAGTGGAGGTGATCAGGTCCTCCATGCTAAAAGGGCATTTCTTCTCTCCCTCCAAATCCCTACCTCTCCTTCACTTGTAGGGGGAAATGGCAAAAGGAAACAGGATTACCTTAAGTGCCTTTCTTTGGGGAGTTTCATCAGATGACTGAGAAGGAAGATAGAGAGATGTGGCCTTTTAGCCAGATGATACAACTGGCCATCCCCCTGGCTCATGTCCATCTGCACGTGCTTGTTCAGCCATTTTTATGCAACAGATATCGACTGAGCACCTACTATGTGCCAGGTGTTTATTCCCATCAAGTGGAAAGTCCTTTTTTCCAAGCTCTGGCTCAAGTTCTGGCTCCTCTGTGGAGGCTTCCCTGACATTTCCTGCCTTCACTGGTGTCTGCCAAATTCTAAATGGCTGCGTTGAGTTTACACACTTTAGCACTCGTTATAAACTGCCTTGTTACTGTGGTTTCGTATGGCTGTCCAACACGAACACACGCTTCGAGAGAGCAGGGGCTGTGTCCCAACAATATTTTCCTTGCCCTGGGTGCTCTCAGTGAATAAATACGACTCACCAAATCAGAGCATATAATGAGAGATGCTGGGGAATCCTTCAGACCAGCAGTCCCCAACCTTTTTGACAGGGACCAGTTTTGTGGAAGGCAGTGTTTCCATGGACAGTGGAGGCGTGGGGGAGGGGGATCATCAGGCACTAGATTCTCATAAGGAGCATGCAACCTAGATCCCTCGCATGAGCAGCTCACAGTAGGGTTCACGCTTTTTTTTTTTTGAGTCAGAGTCTCACTCTGTCACCCAGACTGGAGTGCAGTGGCGGCTCCCGGCCACCGCAGCCTCGACCTACTGGGCTCTGGCGATTCCTCCGCCTCAGCCTTCCGAGTAGCTGGAACTACAGGCGTGCTCTACCACACCCGGCTAAGTTTTTGATTTATTGTAGAGATGAGGTCTCGCCAAGCTGCCCAGGCAGGTCACGAACCCGCGGGCTCAGGCAATCCACTCACCTCAGTCTCCCAAGGCGCGGGATTACAGGCTGAGCCACCCAGCCCGGCTGGGTTCACAATTCTATGAGAATCTAATGCCGCCGCTGATCTGTCAGGAGACAGAGCTCTGCTCACCCACTGCTCACCTCCTGCTGTGAGGCCCAGTTCCTAATAGGCTACAGACCAGTACTGGTGCTTGGCTAGGGGGTTGGGAACCCCTTCTTCAGACCACAGGTCTTTGTACCTCGAAGCCCATACAATGTGATTTTTAGCCAACAGGGTATGTTGTGCTGTGGGTGTCCGGCAACTCTGTAACGTCTGCTCCCTTTATCTCAGTTGGTGTCGGTTAGTTGCAGAATTAGAGGGTCAGATTTGGGGTTGACTTCTCACTATTTGCTATTGATAATGTTGTGCCTTAGAATGTGTTGTACACAACAGAATTAAGTACCTTTCTGGGTGGTCTGCATTCATCTCCAAAGGCAACTTCCCCTGATGGGGTCTTTTTTCCTGGCTTTCTTTTTTACTAGTTTGTGGCTAATTACGAGGGCTTCCGTCAGCCGATGTTGCCACAGATGACACCAACACCGTAGGTGGCCCAGGGGAGGATGTGTGGGGCTATGGTGTCTGGGGTCCTTCAGAGAGGCTCACAGGGAGGTTACTGATGTGGGTGTGAACTTCGTGCCTGCCTTACATCTCCTGCTAGCATCCTCCCTCAGCCTCGTGGAGGCTCCACTTCTACATGTCCTGGAGCCTGATGGAGCTATTTCCTGCAGCAAGTTTATTGCCTAACTAAGGGGCGGGGGCTGGTGAGTGCTTGAAGTGCGACCCTTTCCGAGTGTGTACTTACATGAAAAATTAATCTGGAACATCCGAAAGTGCTTCGTAAAGCCCAAACCTGGATGGTCTTTCCCAATTCCCTCAGATGGTAACCTTTGTGCATGCTTTTACAGTTCACAAAATGCTGTCATGAGCAGGTTCAGGTGAGCCGTGAAAGCTCCTTGCAAAGTGAGGGAGCAGGGGAGGACAGATGAGATGGCTTACGTAGAAAGAGCAGTGGAGGAGCATGGCTGGCACCCACCTGGTTCTTGTGGCTTTCCTCTGCCCTGTGTGTGGTCCTGAATTGTGGTTATTGGCATACATGTCCCTTGCTCTTAGAGACTGAAATATGGCCTCGTGGAAGAGTCTTCAATGTGAAAACCTGAGACTGAAACTGGGTCTGTGCTAATTTCACAAGCAAGTGGGTAGTAATGAAAATGATAATAGCTCTGGTGTATCCAGTGCTCACTCTGTATGAGGAATTGTGCTCATATGATCTCATTTAATACTCACAACAGGCTGGGTGCAGTGGCTCACGTCTATAATCCCAGCACTATGGGACACCTTGATGAGAGGATTGCCTGAGCCCACGGGTTCGAGACCAGCCTGGGCAACTTGGTGAGACCTCATCTCTACAATAAATAAAAAAATTAGCTGGGCGTGTTGGCGTGTGCCTGTAATTCCAACCACTTGGAAGGCTGAGGCTGAAGGCTCACCTGAGCCCAGCAGGTCAAGGCTGCAGTGGCGTGAGTGTGCCACTGCACTCCAGCCTGGGTGACACAGTAAGAGACTCTGTCTCATGCCTGTAATTCTAGTACATTGGGCTGTGTTGTCTTGCTATGATGCCCAGGAGTTTGAGATCAGCCTGGTCCACATAGTGAGACCTTGTCTCTACAAAAAATAAAAAAAGTTAGCTACGCGTGATGGCATGCACCTGTAGTACCAGCTACTTGGGCGGCTGAGGTGGGAGGATTGCCTGAGCCCGAGTTTGAGGCAGCAGTGAGCTATGATAGTGACATTGCATTCCAGCCTGGGCAACAGAGTGAAACCCTATCTCTACAAAACAAAACAAAACAAAAAACAAAAAAACCTCACAATAGTCCCTAGAGGCATGTACACCAAAAAACCCAGAATTTATTTATAAAAAACTGTGTATATATTCTTACATATTTAAACTTCAGTCACCTTCAGGGTACTCTAGTTTGATGCAATACACTTGTTCAGATGCTTTTTCCACTGCTCAAAACAGTTTGTGAGCTTTATTTTGATGCCTTATAGTGTTTCTGTCATTTTTTGTTTCACCTCTTCCAGATTGGCAAAACATTTCCCTTTGAAGAATTTTTTAATCCAGAGAAACAAACAAAAAAAAAGGTCACTTGGGAAGAGATTGGGTGAACAGGGAGGGTGGAACATGGAGGTCATGACGTTTTTGGTCAAAAACTGCTGAACACTTGACACGGTGTGGGCAGGTGTGCTTGTAAATCACCCATCATGAAATGGGTAAACGTGTTGGAAAAAATCTTCAAAAAAATTCACTGAAGCTGAACGCAGCCTCTCAAAACAATGTTAGCTGGTACACTGATACTGATGGGTTCTTAGAACATTTACCTAGTCGGGGGGAAGCCTATACTCCAAGGGGCCTGCTCTCCAAAAGGATAATTCTGGTTTTTTTGGGTTCCCCCTTGTATTGATGCTATTCTGTGATGGATCTGAGAGCAAGCTTTCACCATCACTTGCTGATACTGCTCAGATTGAAAGCCAAGTTTTGTCAGTTTCAAGCCCACAATTATTCACAGCTTCTGTGTTGGTTGTTGAGAGATTTAAACAAGATGACTTAAACAAGTGTCTGGCATGGTGCTCGAGGGATGCATGGTAGGCTCACAATCAACACTAGGTTTCATCTCTTCCCCTCGAGTCTTGAGATGGAACCTCCCCCTGCCCTTCCCCCTTTGGGATTCCCTTTAGCATCGTGCTTTGTGTAAGTCAGTCCTCCATAAACATTCATTGGTTAAATGGAGGTCAAAGCTGAGAACAAGGAAAGCAGTCTGCTCTTCTAAGTAGGAAGGGGAAGCCATGGAGATTTGAGCAGCCCCATTGCAGAGGCTGCTGGCATCAAGGTTGGAGTATAATGGGACAGGGCTCCGGCGTCAGGCCCCAGGCACCATCTCCTGGTTGTTGGCCCACTCCTCTGGCTGTCCCATTTTGTCCTTTTTTTTTTTTTTTAAGACAGGTTTTCACTCTGTAACCCAGATCATGGCATGTGCAGTGGCATGATCGTGGCTCATCTTCTGGGCTCAAGCCATCCTCCTGCCTTAGCATCCTGAGTAGCTGGGACTAGAGGTGGGTGCCACCACACCTGGCTAAATTTTTTTTTTAATGTTTCATAGAGATGAAGTCTCACTATGTTGCCCAGGTTGGTCTCGAACTCCTGTGCTCAAGGAATCCTCACACTCTGGTCTCCCAAAGTGTAGGATTACAGGCATGGGCCTGGCCTTTTGTCCTATTTTGTAGGCATCTTTCTCTCTCTCTTCTTTGTGTTTCTGTATCTGAGGCCTCTGTCTACACTGGAAACTTGAGAACAGCTTTCCCAGCACCCATGCCCCTGCTATAGGGGCACATCTGCCCCAACTCCTACTCAGCATGGAGTCCCACATCTCAGCGCTTAGCACATCTTGTACTGAATTCATCATTACCTCTCCCACTTAGCTGCTTTTCATTTTAAGCTCATTGGAATCATTTTAAATAATTACGGTTTTATTGTAAGGACACATACAGGGGGTGCCAAAAATTTGTATACACGTTTTAAGAAAGGAAAAAAGGGTTTTAAAATTGTAATCCTCAATAAGATGAATACAAGTCACGTTTGACTTCTGCAATGACAAGAGGTGCTTAGAGTGGTTACCATTAGCATCCAGACACTTCTGATTATGGTGAACTAAAAGTAATACATAGATAACACCTCTTAAAATGTGTGTCCATTTTTTGGCACCCCCTAGTTAAATTAAAAAACTGGCAAAACCAAAACCAAGTTGTGGGAGAAGAGAAACCATAGTGGGTCAGGAAAAATGGGAGCCCAGGGCAGCTCTTGGACATGGACAGTAGGAGCCAGCGTCTTTTAGCACAGGTGCTGCTGAAGCCTTACTCAGTACCCCCCAGAGGCTGTCCCACCTTGACTTGCTACTGAATGGCTGTCCAGCCTGTAGGTTGAGCATCTTTTCTCTCCCTCACCGCCTCTGCTAACTTGTGGCTTCCTCTTCCTCCTCGTGCTCACAGTTTCTGCTTCTGCTTAGCTCCAGCACACCGTGACCCTGTGCAAGCCAACTTTAGCTCCTGGAATCTTCATGCCAGCTTTAGATCTCACTGGATGCTGCCACGTTCTCTTAGTATTTTTGTGATCTCAATGAGAGAGAAGCTGACTCCCTGGCACATCTTTTCTTTTGTTGACCTGCATGTGGATTGGAGACCCTTAGGCCAAGGGGCTCACTGACTCAGTCTATCATTCTTGGCCTGCCTTTTTAAAGAATGTTTTAGGTTGGGTGTGGTGGCTCATGTCTGTCATTCCAGCACTTTGGGAAGCTGACGTGAGAGGATTGCTTGAGCCCAGAAGTTCGCGACGAACCTGGATAACATAGTGAGGCTTCATCTCTATGAAAAAATAAAAATAAAAAATAGTAGCTGGGCATGGTGGCACGTGCTTGTCATCCCAGCTATTCAGGACACTGAGGCAGAAGGATTGCCTGAGCCCAGGAGGTCAAAGCTATGGTGAACCACGATCCTGCCACTGCACTCTAGCTGACAGAGTGAGATCATGACTCAAAAAAGGAAACAAAACCATGTTTTAATAACCCAAATGTCTTATGTTAAGTGAAGTAAACCAATCATAAAGGGCCACATATCATATGATTCTGTTGATGTGAAATGCCCAGAACAGGCAGATCTCTATCTAGAGGGAGTAGATATAGTGGTTGCCTAGGACTGGGGACTGGAGCACGATGGCTAAGGGCTCTGGAGCTTCCTTCCGGGTGATGAAATGTTCTAATATGACTGTGGTGAAAGTTGCATACCTCTGTAAGTATACCAAAAGTACACAGAGATAGATGAAGTGAATGGCAAGTGAATTACTTCACTAAAGCTGTGTGAAAAAAAAAGAGTGCTTGGTAGGAGTAATTTTCTTTAGAGGGATGAAGGACATGGCAGACATGTATCCTCCTTAATAGTTTATTTTGATAAATATTGCCATTTTTCTTTTCTTTTCTTTTGAGTTGAGGTCTCACTCCAGGCTGGAGTGCAGTGGCATGATCACAGCTCACAGCAGCCTCAAACTCCTAGGCTCACGTGATCCTCCCGCCTCAGCCACCTAAGAAGCTAGGACACAGGTGCAACCCACCATACCTGGTTAATTTTTTGAATTTTTGTAGAGATGAGATTGTGCTACATTGTCCAGGCTGGTCTCAAACTCTTGGGCTTAAGCAATCCTCCTGCCCCAGACTTTCAAAGTGCTGGGATTACAGGCATGAGTCACCATGCCTGCCCGATAAATGCCACCATTTTTAAACCTGTTTTGCCAAACCAAAACTGTGCAATTCATTCTGACATTCCCCTCTTTTCTTTTCTTTTTTTTTTTGAGTTGGAGTCTCACTCCGTCGCCCAGACTGGAGTGCAGTGGTCGCTCCTCGACCTGCTGGACTCCGGCGATCCTTCCGCCTCAGCCTTCCAAGTAGCTGGAACTATAGGCGCACGCTACCATGCCCGGCTAATTTTTGATTTATTGTAGAGATGAGGTCTCACCAAGTTACCCAGGCGGGTCTCGAACCCGCGGGCTCAGGCAATCCACTCATCTCAGCCTCCCAAGGTGCGGGATTACAGGCTGAGCCACCGAGCCCGGCTCATTCCCCTCTTTTCGATTAAGTGGTTACCTACTTGCTTGATTCCAGCTATTAGCATGCTAGTTGGGCCTCAGTCTGGATCAGGTGGCTTCCTCTGCTTTTATCATCTGAAACACGAGCCTGGCCTTGTGGCAAGTCTCTGCTACTGAGCTCTCAACTCCTTGGAGGCCTTTCCCCTCCACATCCTAGCATGCTCCCTGATACCATAACTGCTTAAGAAGTTTTCTGAGGCTGGAAGCTATGACTCACACCTGTAATCCCAGCACTTTGGGAGGCCAAGGTGCGAGGATTGCTTGAGCCCAGAATTTGAGAACAGCCTGGGCAACATAGCAAGACCTCGTCTAAAAAAAAAGAAGGAGGAGGAGGAGGTTGCTCCTGGCATGGCTGGCTGGCTGAGATGGAGTGGAGGGATGGATTATTGTCTTTTCCCATGACTACTGCCTGCTTTGAGAAATCCTACCAATGACGTTAAGAGATATGGCTCAACTGGAGAATGAATGAGGAATGAGTGGTGTGGTGCATGCCACCATTGCTATCTACGGAAGAATCCAAAACACAGATGATACCCATGCCATTTGGTCCATTACTGTTGGAGCAATTATCTGTTGGAGCAGCTGGCAACCTTCAAGGACTCAATTTCTGCTCACTGTGACTTGTTGAGTTTTCCATGGGCCCTGAGGAATGATACGTTCCTGAGAGTAAAGGCAGACCTAGGGCTTCGTCACACTGTCTGGGTCAGTGTTTCCAGTTGTTTCTCTCCAGCCCTTTGACCAAAAGAGTTGGGGCAGGAGGAGGGCAAGAGGATGCGAGAAGGTGGAGAAGCAGGGAGAGGAATAGGCTTCTCAGAACAGCGATTGATTTGAAATCTTATTGATAAAAGTGAAGCCCAGACGGAAGGAAGCCATTTGATATAGCGCACTATTTGAAAAAAACATGTGCATCTGTTTAGCACAATATACAACATAATGACAGCAATCTTCCCTGTTTGTATCTATTCATCTGATTATACACAGTAACAATTCTTTTAGTTACACATTTATTTACCCAGGGATTTTTTTTAATGGATAATAA
The DNA here is from genome assembly GCA_963574415.1 of Tarsius wallacei. Lineage (NCBI taxonomy): Eukaryota > Metazoa > Chordata > Mammalia > Primates > Tarsiidae > Tarsius > Tarsius wallacei. The sequence continues at coordinate 25,898 of CAUYQG010140920.1, forward strand.
GTTAGTAAATCAGATAGCATGTGTTCTGGATAATACTTTGGTAAACTGTCTACCACACAAGACAGTTGCAATTCACATTTTATATAATATCCAATGTTCCATTAATACACACAGCACAATGTGAAGCTATGAGCGGCTCTTCAAGAAGGACAAAGCAGATTTTAATGATTATTTAATACTGTTTGATCTAGACACATATTACGCTGAAAAGCTACAGATTTCAGTCCTGCAATGCACCACAGATGTAACGAGAAATGTAGATGTATTTGAAGTACAATCCAGTGGATTTCTTTTGATGCAGTTGCCATGGCTGTTTGTGCTAAAGTTTCTTGTCTTTGACCCAAGGATAGATACATTAGGAGCTTTTTCTGACTTTTTCTAAATTTGAAGCCCAAGGCGCATATATTGTTTCATGTCAAAATAATGAACACCAAGGAAGAAAGAAAGAATAGTACTGTATTTAGCTTAAGCCACTGAACTATGATAATGAAAGTATTAATAGGACTTTCTACTTTTCTGAAGTGAAGATAGACATCAGCAAAATTTCTGGTTCTTTCCAGAATACCGAGTGGACCAGGAAGTCTTGAGGTTCAAGACTGTATTGACTGGGTGTAGTGACTCACGCCTGTAATCCAACACTTTGGGAGGCCAAGGTGGGAGGATCTCTTCAGGTCAGGAGTTTAAGACCAGCCTGGGCAACATAGCAAGACTCCATTTCTACAAAAAATAATAAAAATAAACCTGGCATGGTGGTGCCTATAGTCCCAGCTACTCAGGAGACTGAGGTGGGAGGATCGCTTGCACCCAGGAGTTAGAGGCTGCAGTGAGCTAGGATTATGCCACTGGACTCCAGCCTGGGTGACAGAGTGAGAGCCCATCTCAAAAAAGGAAAAGAAAAAAAAAAGACTGGAATTGAAGATGGCAGAAGAGCACTGCTAAAAAGAAGGGCTCAATCCTTAACTCCTCACACTCTACCGGGCCAGGCTGCTGAGAAAGTGCATCAGCTGCTGTTGCAAGCCCCGCAGTGTATAACAACCATCTCTGATCTTTCTAGCAATACTCACTTGCAAAACATTCACTTTCTCTGCACCTCACATAGCTCACAGGGTTTCTCAAGGTCATTATGATGAGATCTGCTGTAGCTTTAAGACTACATGATATACTAGTTGGGTGTGGTGGTGCACGCCTGTAGTTCCAGCTTCTTGGAAGGCTGAGGCGGAACGATCGCCTGAGCGCAGCAGGTTGAGGCTTTGGTGGCCATGAGCGTGCCAGCCTGGGTGATAGAGAGAGACTATGACTCAAAAAAAAAAAAAATTACATGATGTATCTTATTTCAAAGAAAATTCCTGTGTCAGATTCCCATTGCTTGCCACATTTGTAGTGAACTATTGGAAACATACATACATCAGAATCCTTAATATTCAATGAGTCCTGAATGAGGACCATTTGCAGGCATGCCCTGGCTGCTTCAAGGGTAGAATCTAAACGTACAATCTGATCAGATACAGAAAACAGAAAGACCTTTCTATTTCCCGCATGGTGTGGCATGCGACAGTATCATTAAAGATGGACTTGTTGAACTGGTGCTCAGACTTCACTTGTTCTTGCATAATGCTGCCAGACAGCCGATTGACCTGGGATTCTTCATTTTTTCTTTTTGAATTGGGGTCTCTGTTCCCCAGGCTGGGGTGCAGTGGCATGATCACAGCTCATCACAGCCTTGATCTCCTGGGCTCAGGTGATCCTTCTGCCTCAGCCTCCTGAGTAGCTGGGATTACAGGCATGTGCCACTATGCCCCTCTGTTTTTTTTTTTTTGTAGCGATGAGGTCTTGCTATGCTGCCCAGGCTGGTCTTGAACTACTGGGCTCAAGCAATCCTTCATCCTTAGCCTCCCAAATGTTGGAATTACAGGTATGAGCCATCACATCCACTGAATTCCACAGTTTTTGAAAGGTCAATTCCTTGGGATAGAATAAAAGACACAACCGGGCTTGGTGGCTCAGCCTGTAATCCCGCGCCTTGGGAGGCTGAGGTGAGTGGATTGCCTGAGCCTGCGGGTTCGAGACCCGCTTGGGCAACTTGGTGAGACCTCATCTCTACAATAAATCAAAAAATTAGCCAGGTGTGGTAGTGCGCGCCTGTAGTTCCAGCTACTTGGTATACTGAGGCGGAAGGATCGCCGGAGCCCAGCAGGTCGAGGCTGTGGTGGCCGGGAGCGGCCACTGCACTCTAGTCTGGGTGACAGTGTGATACTCCAACTCAAAAAAAAAAAAAAAAAAAGAGAATAAA